>JAHDVE020011397.1:0-20266 GCA_022606495.2 Halesus radiatus | reverse complement strand
GCCATTAATTAACACATATTATATTATATGTATATTCCATCTAACATTATTTGACTGTAATACTAACTTACCATTATTTACAACAATGGCCACGCCACGGTATCAACACCTCTAGTAATATTATATTGAATCGTATTTCATATTACTGTACTAATTGAACTGTAAATTAAGAATTATAATATCAGATTCATCGATATTGTTATGAAGATATAAATATCACTTTAAACAAACATGATAAATTGGTTGGGAGATATTTCTCCCAGAAAACAAATAGCCGTAGTCTTTCGGGGAGATATTTCTCCCAGCCCGAAACGGACTCACGGATAAAAGTCACGTTATCTCATCTTGTACTATAGTAATGTATATGATTTAAACTGTGTTAGAAAGAGAAAAAAACAAGCTTTTTATTTCCATTTAAAAGTTTACCATGCACACTTAAGCAAAATTATCATTCTTATCAAAAGACTCGAGGGGTTAAATCTAATAAAAATTAAGTCGAATACGTTAGAAAACATAATATTTAAAAGCGAGGATAACAGTCGACATATATACGGTACATATAAAATACTACTTGAACAGTTCTTGTAATAATCACCATGATGTACCAGAGATGTGTTTCTTTATAATAAGTGTCTCTGTACACTTATACTATAATGCACCAGTGATATGTCTTTATTACAAATGTAAATTATGTGTTGTAAATGTTGTTAAAGTACTGTGAATGTTAATTATGTCATTTAAATTGTTTGTTTCTAAAAACTGTACTACAGGTTCTGCATGTGATCCCACAATGAGTTTCTTAACTCTTGGGAATACAATCCATATTGAATACTTTAAAAAAAAAACTAATATACATAATTTGTAATTTAAGCAGTCGAGTTGAAGTGTTAAAAAAAATCTATTCAGATGAAAAATGATTTACAAAACGAACAATTAAATTGATATTGAGTGAATTAGCAAAATGTTAAGGTCAGGGCCAAGAATATGCGACGAAGACGCCGAAATTAAGATTTAGAAACGTTCTTGTAATTTATTGATACTTTAATTTAATGAATTCAACCACACGACGTATATGATGCAAATGAAAATAAATTTTAGCTTATTTAGAATGCGCTTTTGAAAATGTTCAAAGGTGGATAGCGTGGATATGATAAAGATAAATATGAAAAACAGGGCTGAAATATGTTTATTTTTAGTTGATCAATTTAACCTTTTCAAGACGAGATGTTTTTTTAACGAAATTATGAAGGTATTAACCGTTTTAGTGCTACGTTTATTTTGCAAGTATGTATATAAATTGCTACAGATATTCGGTGTTTTTAAATTTAAAAAAGTATGATATTCAATAAACATGTAATAACATGGACAAATTAATCAATTTTACTGATTTTTTTAAATTATGCAAGTAAAGAATGTAATTTGCAAAAAATATTAATAAATACAAAAATATAAGATTATTTCACTTCACAATTGTGTTTTTCCGTGGTCCATGTAGTCCCTTTTTACAGCGAGCGCATATGAGATTGGATCGCCTTATCTCATTTGCTTTGCTGCACACATTCATTTATGGGAACAAAGGTATCGTCGTCCGTAGTGACGCTGTCATTTGATACATTACGATCATCCGCAATAGAACTAACTTCCGACATGCTGAAAAATATCGATACACTTTAGAGTGTATTCATTTTAACAGGATAAACAATAAATACAGTTATCAAGACACGTGCCAACCGCAATATACCACGCTTAAATTGAGCACGTGCTTTCCCAAGGACGACAAAAAGCACACTGAAAGTCGCAATTTATGTAACTAAAGCTTACAGCGTGATGGCGCTGGGCCACACTCTAACGGTTAACGAAGGTGAATTTCAAATTTACCGACCAGCACCCAAAAATACACACTTCGCAGGTTGCTCTAAAAAATACTAAAAGTGCAATCTAATTCTGGTAACGAGGAAAAAGCATACGGTTTCAAAAGACAATAATCCTCCAAACGTAATTTTTAAATTCTATAAGAAATTCGTTCTAAAATTTTAGGTAAGAAGTTCAAAATTACTTTCACCGGTTTTCAAACTGAACCAAATTTCAAACATTTTGGTATGTATCGCATAGATTACAGTTTGAAGACTTTGTTTTTCGAAACGTTATGCATTTTCCTAACTACCCGTATAGAATTTACATATAAATCTTTTGTGGTATTGTTTGAGTTACCAACCTGCCAAGTGATATTTCGGGCGCTTAACGTCTGCGAAATCTCATGCACCACATTTGCGACAGCCATGCGTGGAGCTTGTAATCGTAATCTCATATATCGTGAACATACAACGAAAACTGGCATTGTTTGCAGAAGGGCGCATTCACGAATTCCGAATCCTAATAAAAAAATGCATAGCCAAAAGAAGGCGACTAGTCAAGAGCGAAAACACCCTTGTGATAGCAGCATGGAACTTCTGGCGGGGTCCTATTTACAAGCGATGGAGCCAATTCCTGATGTTTTAGATTTCTGAAATTTTATTTTTTAATACCATATCCTATCATTTTGTATCTTTCCCTTAAAATATTTATTATCTTTAATTATATTTTGATATACAATATTTCATATTACATGTAACTCGTGGAATTACACCACGCTCCCCGAAATCCATAATAAACTCTTTTTAATAATAATAATAATAATAATAATAATAATAATAATAATAATAATAATAATAATAATAATAATGATGATATTTATTTGGAACACATGTATTTTACAAAAATATTTAAGAAGGCTTTGACTATCCGACTACGAACAAATCCCGTTTTAGGACAGTCAAATTGATAAGTTTAGTTCATATTAATATACATATACATGAAATAATATAAAAGAATCCATATGGTAAATTTAAAAAAAATATATATATTTTGTTTTTAAAGTATATTCCTTTTTTTTAATTATTGCAGAGTAATAATGAATTACAAACGAGATATAAAAGTTTAAAGTATAAAGTATAAGGTATGATATGCATTTTTTTTAATTTAGTGTAGAGTATTAATGAATTACATATGAGATGTAAAATTTTATGTATAAAGTATAGAAGTTATGTATAAGTATGATATGCATTTTTTAATTTACTGTAGGGAAATAATGAATTCATGAGATGTAAAAGTTTAAAGCATAAAACACTAAAGTATGTTTTGCATTTTTTTCAATTAGGGTAGAGTAATGATGAATTACAAATGAGATGTAAAAATTTAAAGTATAAAGTATAAAAGTTTAAAGTATATAAGTTTAAAGTATGATATGCATTTTTTAAAAATTTAGTGTACAGTATTAATGAATTACATATGAGATGTAAAAGTTTAAGTATAAAGTATAGAAGTTTGAAGTATAAAAGTTTATAGTATGATATGCATTTTTTAATTTACTGCATCTCATATATAATGAATTACACATGAGATGTAAAAGTGTAAAGTATGAAAAATAAAAATTTTAAATTCCGTTTTTTGGGAGATTGCGATTGAGGATATTTGCATGGATGCAGTCTCATACTCGTATACAAGCGCAATTTAGGATATTTTATAATGAAAGTATATTATGTTTCATATACGTAAAACATATCCTGATTTGCGCAACTGAGTTTATTTCTATGCAAAGGATTTCAATCTGAGTCTGCCAACGGATAGGTATCTTGACTTCGTCACTTTTCGTTGTATGCTCACTATACGGTACGGAGCATCGAACAGGTTATTCTGTGTTAAATGAGTGTCATACAAACGTCCCATTCAGATGCAAATCTAATCACAAAAGTCAACACCAAATGCGTTAATGAAAAGTCTCAAAGGTTAGGACCTCGGAAAGAAGGTGACGACGATCTTGTAGTCGGTTATTTAAAGATTTAGTGTGTCAGGCAGCTGCTTGTTGGGCGCAAGCCTCGAGCCTACCGCAACTACCGGATATGTTTGGTAAGAGGAGAAATTCGGTGGAGTCACGTGGCCGCGGTGGGAGGAAGAAGTCCGTGGGAGGGAGAGGTCACGGGTAATGAATTCATTTCCGGCAAAGCTATACAAAGGGGAACGGGAGAGATGTTTTCAGGTGACAGCTTTTTAGAATGGTAACGATAATCATGCAGCACTAAAATTGGGTCGTTTTCTTTTGCCAGTGGGGTAGGAATATAATAAAAATTATATATTTTTGACCGACTTTAGCCCGGTATATTTAACCTATCGTAACTGCACAATAAGAGCAGCTTTCTTAATATTTCGTACAGTACTTGTTAATCCTTTGAGTGACCAGTTTTATTCGTGCTTTTATTATTAAACTTATTAACAGTATGGATGATCTACAGTCCCTCGTATCTAGGATGAACGAAGTATGTATGAAGAATGAGCTAATGATGAATGTAAATAAGTCCAAAGTCATGGTGTTTAATAGAGAGAGAACGAAAACAGTATGCAATATAGTTGTGAATGATGAATGCTTGGAGCAGGTCGATGAGTTTGTGTATTTGGGAAGTATGTTTACGAGAGATGGAAAGACTGATAGGGATATTGAAAGAAGGGTGAATGCAGGAAACTCCATTAACGGAGGACTGAACGCGGTTCGCGCAAACAAAAAGTTGTCCAAGGAAGCGAAGCTAGCAGTCCACAATGGAGTGCTGATACCAACCATGATGTATGGTAGTGAGGCATGGAACTGGCACAGGAAGGATGAAAGTAGACTGAATGCTGTAGAAATGAGATCTCTGAGACGAATGTGTGGTAAAACCATGTACGATCGAGTGAAAAATGTTGAGATTCGTAAAGAATGCAAGGCTTATATAAGCGTAGTGAGCAAGATTAAGAAAGGGACGCTTAGATGTTTGGGCATGTAGAGCGAATGAACGAAGAAAGGAGTATAAGGAGAATATATGACGCGAATGTGAATGGAAGAAGAGCCGGGGACGCCCGAGGAAGACATGGCACGATCAAGTGAATCAAATACTCGAGTCGGGCCATGTCAGAAGTCGGAATAACAGAAGAGAATGAATGAGGCGTTGTATGAATGTGAATGAAGCAAGAAGTGTATGCCAAGATCGAGTTGTTTGGCGGTCCGTCCTCTCTGCCTACCCCTGCGGCGAAACGGCGTGATGGTTAGTTAGTTAGTTAGTTAATTTAAGCTCATAATATTGCGTGTTTAAACATTAAAGCATCGAAATAAGATGACAACTACAGTGGGTAGATTCATCAAAAATAACTATTAGGAATACTTGTTGGTAAAGCATTAAAAACAAGTATTTCAAAAACGGACCAAAATAAAAATAATATAATTAATGAGTACTTTGTTTAATCCACTGTTTTTAATAAATAAATATCTACATGTTTCAGAAGCAAAACTTCCCTAATCATGCTTATAAAACATGTAGATATTTATATATTAAAAACAGAGGCGTAAACAAAGTACTCCTATTATTAATGACACCACAAAATAATTACAGATAAAAAATAAATTATCTAAGCATGCAATAAAATAAACCGATTGGAGGAATATTTATAATCTCTAACTAAACTACCCCTCTTACCGAAAAGAACCTTTACTGTATTTATTATTTTTATTATAAAAGATATTGCAATATTTTTTACAATTACTACAAAAAGAGTAGTCATGTGGCATTTTGTCGGCAGGTTCTACTATTCTTAAACAAAATAATAATGAGTATTTATTCCAGTATGTGGGGAGGTCAGTGCAGTCCCACACATTCCATATAAAGCAAAAATACATGAGATAATAAAAAATAAAATAGTACCCAATTAATAAAGTAAGATACATATACACATAAACCTAAGGCTTAATTATATTTTTATATTAATAACATATTCGCATTTTTTTCTATATTCTTAAAAATAACGTATAGGAGTCTAAGGCTGCTCTCTGACGGTCCGGTGAGGAATGAACATTTCACTCGCTACTGGAGACACTGCGCAGAAAAGTCCCACAATGGACTGCGTTGCAAACGGTTACCTTACTTTAGCAAACTTGACTTTTCTGTGCAGTGTCTGCAGTAACGAGTGTTCATTCCTCACAGGACCGTCAGAGAGCAGCCTAAATGTATTTGCACTCTGAAGGTAATACAATTTTTTTGTGAAGAGGGGGTTCGGTAGACAAAGCGTAGATCGAAAATCCATATGGAAGGCTTTACCTTCAATAATATGAGGCTACAAAAAAATGTTAATACGTATGTAATTGGGTAAGCAGGCTCGTATTTACCAAGTCACAAGCTCGCTGTACGTGCATACTGCCTGTTATGGAGGAAATGGTCACTTAGCTTAATGTTTAGGTACGCAATTAATACGCCAGACTTAATGTACTCACTGGTAGCCAATGTAGGTACCGCAGACGTAAAATAAAATGATTAATCCGGTCTTCCAAATGAACGGTAATGGGTTGTTTGGAATCGTGTATAAGGAAATTTGTGAGGTTGGGTTACTCAGATTGATGAAGTAGAAAGTTTGATAGATTCATTGACTGATTAATGAACACAAATTTATTATTATAATGGCCAAACAAGTTTACTTAACTACAATACTGCCTACTTTAACTATAACTCCAAAATGTCTACTACACGTTATATATTTTCTCGCTATTAAATTAATTAAATAATACGTATATTACTTACATTAGCCACACACAGGCAGTGCCTATATGTGGATTCCCATTTCGTCAGAATTAATATTTTAAACAATCACAAACGTATGCAAAAAAACACGTGTTCTGATGATTGCGAAAATAATATCAAATATGAAAGAGAAAAATGAAAATTTTCAGTAGATGTTGATTACAGTTCTGTCAGACTTATTAACACCATTACAAAAAGTTTTGAAAATGAAGTGGTACTTTAATTTTTTACATGTCGAAAGGCAAATTTAGTTGCTAGGCCGTGTTTGAAATATATCAAAATGGAGTAAATATTCCAATCCAATCGTAAAATTTAATCCAGCAGTGGGTACATTAACAAGGAAATAATTAGGTTTGTGTTTGTTTTGTACAATTCCATTTCCGTTTATTCATTTAAATAAATATTATTATTTCAATCAAATAGCATTTATATTGACCATTTCATCTGAAAGACTATTAAGGGCATCGGATATGAAATCAATTTTACACTTATCTTTTATTAATAGGGAGATATAGATTTTCCATAAATAGTACGTCAGGGGTACACCACCATTTGATTAGATTAAATAATTACGATTCTTAACAATTTTGAAGGTAGATGGACAGGAAGTGCGAGGAGAGACTTGGTCTAAAGTATTCAGACGCCACCACTAGCGGAATATGTGACTTATCGAAGAAATCGATCCCCGATCAGACTAGGCAAAGGGAATGAAAAATATGACGATAAGATCAATTGGGAACTCGAAAAGTTAGAAATCAAATCACGCCACAGGATTCTACGAAACAGAGAGCAAGTATAATACACTTATTACGTAGGCACGATATAACAGCGACCAATGCACGGATTTACCGACTTCGAGATCTGTGTGATGAATAATAATTCGGGCTCGGATGCAAATAAGGCGCTCGTGATCAGACGTTAAGCAGTTTCATCAATCCGGCGATCAGCCCGTGCTCTGCTCCACTTAAGTCGGTAGCCAGCGAGCACACGACACACGAAGTTGGACGAATGGACACTCGAAGGTTTGTTCACGGCTTATCCTCAATTTCCAAAGCTTTCGGGCTTATCGGCGTGACGCTCGAAAGGAAATTAAATGGAAGTTTTGAGGCTTACGTCGAACTTATAATCGGACAAGTAGTCAAAATTGACAGTGAAAGCGAAAATGGCCAATCGAAACAGACATTGAATGAAATTGTACATCATTACAAGAACAGTGGAGAAACGAAAGCGCTTAACTTGGAAACATATAACAATAACTTTGTTTATAACCACGAGATTTATTTAATTTTATTAGGACAGACCGGTTTAGCTTCACACAAGCATCATCGGGGTACAAAATTAAAATCAGTTGTTAAGCGAATCCGGTCGGTCCTAATAAAATTAAATAAATCTCGTGGTTATAAACAAAGTTATTGTTTTATTTTCATTAAACATGTCTAACCACAAAGTGACTGCTTTCTATCAAAATATTGGAAAAATATGTTAATACGAAGAAATTTTCTGATCCAGTAATGATGTATAATTCTTTGATTATTCAATTTCTTCCGGCTTCCAATTCAAGGGTGTTTCTGAACTGAGGGCCATCATTTACAATTGTGGAGAGAAGAAAAGCGAATACACATATGAATGTTATTTAAAGGGGAAAATTCAAAATTATATGGAAGATTGGAGTCGAGCTCAGACTTGGAAGAGATGAGATGTCGAACGGAAGGGAGGCAATTTTAGATAGGGCTTGATAAAAAATAGGATACTTGTTTAAAGAGGGACAACCAAAAAATATGTGATCTAGTGTTCCCACTTCCAGACCACAGAAAGCACAATCTGAGGAGTCAAGCACGTGAATTTTAAAAAGGTGGGAGGGAACGGAGCAATGTCCAATACTCATTCGAATAGGAGATGAAATCTAGAACGTTAGAAACTTAAAGCGTTGATTTGATTTATAATTATGGAATGCGAATGAAATACAAGTGTGACGGACATTTCGAGTTTCAAGTAAAAATAATCACAAATCAGCCACTTGACAAGATATGAAAAAAGTTCTACTTATTTTCAAACTTCATCAATACCAATGATTGATTTCTTACGTTTGTGTCTTGATAACAATCTACTTTACAAATAATTGTTGATACTCCTATCAACAGTTATCACATTATGCTTTTTTTATATGAATACCGCACAAGAGTCCCAACTGCTCCCAACCGTCTGGAGCCAGTGAGACTAAGGCATTCCCAATTGGGAAATGTTGTGAGGCTGAAGGTATTGGGGGGGGGGGAAGGATAAGGGTAAGAGGAAGGATAAGGGGAAGAGGAAGGTGGTGAAACACCTGGCTATTCAGATCTGGTCACCAAACACGGCTAAAAGCCATTTCAAGCAATGTTTCAATTCTGAATGGTGGTCTTTCACCGGGGCGGTACTGAGAGTATCTTCCACTCTGGAACGTGCGCAAATATACTATACATTATTTTAAAATTAATTAATTGTGAAACGGTTAGCCTTTAAGGGCTAATCGATAAATTGGCGCCCAACGTGGGACAATTCTCACATGGAACTAATAAATAAATTAGATAACTATAATATATTAAGTTTTATCAGTGTTCAAGCTATTACTGACATAAAATACGAGTCCTCAACATTTAAAATTGAATTTTATTAAAGCAGTCATTTATCTGCCATTTCGCATCACTCCATCCAGCCTGCCCACGCAAGCTGTTTAACGGCCATCTATCTGCCGCCGCCCGTGAGCATCAGTCACTCCATCAGCACGCAGCCTCCCCGCAGACAGCGAAGTGGGGCAGCGCACTTTCTACGGGGCACGACGCGCGCTGTAGCGTAAATCTGCAGCGAGCGCGGTGTCGGATTGGCTTGGCGGGTATCAGAGCACTCAAATTGAGTTTTATGACTTACATTGAAATGGTACACAATAATAAACGAATTGTTAAGGTAGTGTAAACTGCCCTTAATTTTTACAGAGTATATATGTATTTTTTTAAATGTATAATATCATTAATCATAACTAGTATTCAATACTTGGCACGGCCCGAGTTTCAAACTTATTAAACGCTTTAAAATATGCCACTTAGCTATATATTTTAAAAACCAAACGGATATTCCAAATAACTCATGATGGAAATGACGTTGCTCGCTTAAAATATTTGCGTTTAAGTAGAAATTCTAGACAGAAAAAACTGTCTAAATTTCATGACGCCAGAGCTTACAATTCGCGAGTATTCTTTATTCATACCGCTTTCAAACAATGACGATATTATTAAAACGTACTTATGTATTTGTATTTATATTTAAAAAAAGGTATGCTATAAATAAGCGTCGTTTCTCTTTAATTTTCCGACTATATTTCGCTTTAAAATAGATTAGACGAAATCACAGAGCATTTCGTCGAGACCAGAATATTTCTTCGTGCTAACCGTGTTATCGAGTTAAACGTAATCGCCTTAAACGATTTCCACTATATTAAAATTGATAAAATCGACAATCAAATCAAACAAGCGCAAGTGAAAGTTAACGGCTTCGATAGAGAGGTCAATAAAATACAAAATATGTTTATAACATGCAAAAAGAGAGTGACTAAAGTACCTAAAACCCACTTGGAGAGTGTGTATAGAAATATTAATCATGTTAACAACCTATGAAAGATTGATCGGTTCTAAGTACAATCGAAGGAAAGGAAAAAAAAGAGAAAATATCCCGGCCCTATCTTGTTGCAAGCCAGAATCGAACGTGCAAGTCACGAAGCTATGTGATGTGGTTATCCCATTCCAAGCCTAGCCCACAATGAATAGGAAGAATGCATCGCTATTGAAGACGGGAAAAGGTTCCAAGTTGATACCTGGTCGAATCAAATCAATTGAATTAAATCCAAGCTTAAATAACTCGGATGATTTATGTTGTATTCCAACTTCCAACGAGCGAGCAATACCGGTTTATAATAAAAGTAAACTATTTTTCTGTTGGAATGACGCGGCGTGACATCTTGCGGAGGTTTTACAAACTACTAGTATCGTACTGGTTTGATTCTTTGATAACTTTTGTAGTAAGAAAATTATTTCAACGAGAGATATCGCAGTAAGCAGGCTTTTTACGAAAAAAATTAGTAAAATAACTACGTAGACATATTATTATATTAATGTTGTTAACAACTGAAATAAAATGGAAATAACAAAATTTTTGTACAAAATATGGATAAAATTAATTTTGGTGACCTTCGCGGTCGAGTGGTTGAGATCCTCTATTACGTATCCGGAGATTGTGGGTTAGAATTCCGAAGTGCGAAAAGAAAATATATTTAATTAATGTGTACTTTCACAAATGATTTAAATAAAATAATATTATAGCAACACGTCTCAGATTGGTAGATACTTTAAGAATCGCCCTGGTGAAACCATTATTCAGAACCGAAACGTTGATTGAAATGGCTTTAGCCGTATTTAGTGACCAGATCTGAATAGTCAGGTACTTCCCAATCTTCCTCTTCCCCACTACCTTCTGTCTCACAACATACCCGATTGGGGATGCCATAGCCATTGACTCCTGGTAGTTGGAACTGTATTTACCTAAAATAATGTAGTTAAAAACCATGTCGCCTCGGTATCAAATACTTAACCAAAGGTTCGGATCAACTTTGCAGTGTTTAACATCAGAAAAGACCAACATTGTTGGTTCAATTCTAAAGTGAAAATTGAACAATTCGAGTGGAAACCGCTCAATGGGCGATTCGTCGACAATTCACGATCTGATTGTGGCGCATAATGGCGCGAAAGCGGTGCAACAAGACGTCGCCATCAGAAGGCAAACACCGCCTATCTAATGTCAATCTACACTAATTTTGTTGTTCAGCGCGCGTTAAGCCTATTCAAATTATATTCAGATCAACAAACTGTGGACGATCGGAATAGCAATGAAAACATGAAAATAATTTGTCAATATTTTATTTATTTATTATTCATTGTTCAGCCAGGTTTTACTATCGAAAATCTCTCAATCAAAGAAATTTCTCATATGGTTCGCTCTGGCGTAATGAAATTTGCACAACTTTGGATATAATAATTATTTATGTCATTACCATCATGATTTTTAGAGAAACAAAACATCAAAAATAAAGAATAGTCGCCATATTACAAATTTAATATTTTTCAGTAAGAAAATATATTTAAAAGTGCGTTAAAATTTAAGGCGAAGCCGAGTTGTAAAACTAGTTTAATCATAAAATTAACAAGACTTTTAAAAAAAAATTGTCAATTTGCATTTCGTACATTGCCTGCCATATATTGGTATCGACAATGTTCTATTTAGGAATTTGACGATGTTGATATGCTAGATGTTATATAAACTGGCGGATATCAGAAACATCATGTTAGATATTCAACAAAAAATATCCAATATTAATTTATCTCCAGCATTCTCTTGAACAAGGTAAATAATATATCAAATTGTTATCAGTTTGTATTACTTATATAAATATAATGTAACACATCTACTAAAGATTTTATACCGTCAGATTATTATTCCGCCTGTGTTGAACCGAGCTTTCTTTTGCAACTTTCTTTTGACCCGGTTAGATGGGATTTGTGATCAGTGTGATCACTGCGCGGTGTGCGCATGGGCATTACGAAAAAGAAAATCGAGAGCAATACTAATGGTGGGGCAATTTGCATAATTTACATAAAAATAATAACTACGTAAGTGTTCAATTAATTTCCAATTTTGATTTAATTTCCAACTCTTTCATTAGAAAATATAGGTTTGAAGAATAAACGAAGCTTTATTTTTTAACGTTTAAAGCACTGACGACATAAACCGATAGAGTTGTGGGCGTGTATGTGTACCCGAGGTAAGGTAAAATTTATCCTATTTTGGGTGAAATTGATCAAACATTTATAAATACTGAAATGATAATCAATTAGCCTTGGAAGGGCCTCGTGTAAATTGGCGACATCAGTTTCTCATCAACTTGGTGATTATAGCACAATTCACAATCAAAACTTTCGTAATCGTGTCCGAACAATATTTCCCATCCCCTTCTCCGCGCTTTGTTCATTCTCCCAATATTCCACAAATGTGCCATGATTCGGCTGGCTCTGGATGGTTGGAACTTTTCACTTCTGTGCCAATAGCCAAACAATATCTTTGCCATACGAAAATATGATCTATCTACGGCTTTGAATGCCGAAATGGCTGTCACAATAATATTTAAAAAAACTAAAACACATGGAGAAATTAATAATTGAATTGATATTTATTCTGTTCCTATTAATTTTAAAAAAATGTTTATTTATAAAAAAAAAGTTCTGCTAGGAAATTATTATTACGCGTGGCAGTTGTTTCGCCTTATTTATTTTCTTTTATTTCTATTTATATTATTTCTATATGGGTACTTATAATGAAACTCATAAAATGTAAATGAAATAATTAATCATTTTTCCAAAGCGATGGTTTCTTCATCAGGAATATATAGAATATTAAAAAAATAATAATGTCAAGTATAGACAAATGATAAACATAGAACAAAATAATGTAATAACATACCAATTATAAACATAAATTGATTAAAATAGGTAAGTAATTAATCCAAAATGTTAATAAAACATTGATTAACAAATTTATATTATAAATTTAAAAAAACATACATTTTTATTATTAATACTAATATGAAAATAAATTCAAGAGACAGCTGTTTTAAAAATATATATATATATATATTTGTTTATTAAATAAATTTAATTATTTTTTATATGAATACCACACAAGAATCCCAACTGCTCCCAAACGTCTGGAGCCGGTGAGACTATGGCACCCTCAATTGGTGAATGTTGTGAGGCTGGAGGTATTGGGGAGGGGAAGGAAAAGAGGATGAGGAAGGTGGGGAAATTCATTATTAAAGCTTTTTCTGAATTCTAAAATTGTGTATTCTTTATTTCTAAAAGTGAATACCAATCTTTTGAAGAAATTATATATTCATAAAATGTTTTAATTTTTTTTTACCAACGCTCTTATTAATTTCCGAGTAGGTAAATTGTTGGTTATTTTAATGGTTATTAGTTGTTCCATAGTGCTTTCACACAAACGAAGTATTGAATTCAGTAAGTCTAAACTTAAGCTTTAGGGCGCACAGTTTACACCCGCGCAGTGCAAGCGGGATCACAAAGAGCATCGGACCATCCAGTTATTACACTGTAAAGATTCCCTACTGAAGGGTTATGACGGTATATTGTTTAAATTTGATTTACTTAAAATATTAAAAAAAAATAATAATAACGGAGTTCTACGAATAAGACAATGACAATAAATATCTACTTTCAGTTTCTCAGAATAATAAACTTGACATCGTTTATAAATAATAAAAATAGTATATTGTATTATTTGTGAAACCAGAGAGTATTAATTTTAAAGAGTACCATTACAAAACAGCCTCAATCTAAACTGAGTCTTTCCCAAGATTATTTCATGAAGGTGTTTCACAACTATTTATCTAACGCAGTTTTAATTGCTCCAACGAAGGGCCTTGGATTCAGCTCGGACGATGAACGCAGTCTATCGTACCTACTCGTAAAAAATAATACAATCTAATAATAATAACATCGGCACCTAAGGTATTGCGTTGTCTGCTCAGTTGTGAAAATCTAAAAAAAAAAAGGTTAATAAGATTTCTCTAGTTGCATGGTTCAGACAGACCTACGAGTTGCAAGAATTTATAGACATATTACACCTACACAGTTTCTTCAACATACTAATCATAAAAACAACTGAAAAGATGGAGGTACAAACCATTAAATGACTTAATGTTAATTACGTTAAGGCTAAATGAAACGTAATACGCTCTCACAGATGGAGGCAATTTTAATATTTTAGAAGAAAACAATTTTAGAACGTAATGCTTTAAAATATTGAAATGAATTGTTTGTTTGTTGGCGGGTATACAGACGGAATATGAAATGGTATAAATTTTTACTGTAGATTTAATGCTCAAGTCCTTCAAGAAACTTATAAAAAATTAATATATACTCGTATATAATAATTGACAATTTGCAATAGTGGTTTGTCACCCACCTAGTACATGATAATTTTGAAAGTATAGCAAGTACTTACATGATAATAAATAATATGAGAACTAAATTAAATTTGGCATTTAAGGCGAGTAATGAGTTTGATTTTAAAAGAGCTGTTGATTTTTGTATTTCTAATGGTCCTGGGTAGAGAAATGAATTGCTTGAGAGGAACGGCTGCGTTGCCTGTTTCATACATAACCCTTTCATATATACCCTTGAGGTGATTTTTTACAAAAACGGCGCTATATAAATCGTCTAAGTATTATTATTATTATTTTAACTTAATTTTGGATTTGAGGCCAAAATACCGATCTAAACTGAAATTACATATTTTTTTAAATTAAAGGTTTAGTAAATATCTAGTATGCATGAGAAATATTTTTTATTTATTTTCGTTTTAAATTATGCCAAGTATATGCCATGAAAATAAAAACACTTTTCATAATTTTAGTAGAAAATTATTTGCGGGTTTATCGTATTTTAAAAAAAAATTATGTTTGCTATGTAAATATGATTACGTAAATAAAAATATAAAAACATTTAAAAAAAAAGATTTTTTCGGTCCGATATTTTAAATTATGCAGCGCAAATTTGTGTTCCAGCGTAAATTGGTGGTTTTTAATTTAATTTGAAACCCACCATAATGTCTATAATATTTTTTAAATTTTTTTTTTTTTTTTTTCAAAGCAGATATGGTAAAACTTTTTTTAAATCACCGTTGGCCCCCGAATAATTGTTAAAGATGCCTCTAAAATCACGAAAAATCAATTACTTTAATGGCCTATATTTTATAATATAAAAAAAAAAAAAAAATACTTCTCATACGTACTAGATATTTACTGAATCTTTAATTTAAAAAATACATTTTTAAAAATTAACGGCGTTTTACTCAAAGCTTTTGTCCATATACGGTATTTTAATAAGTGTCTTGAAAGATTTGCGTTTTAAATTTATAACTTAATTAAATTTGATTTACATTAAATTTTAAAAAAAAGAAGTTGTTCCTCTCTTAGAAGTCTGCAGAGATAAATATCAGGTAATGCTTTTAGGTGCAATCCACACCTGGGCTCTGTTTCAATCCCACGCAAGTGTTATTCACGTCCAGTTTACCTAAGTCAGGTACTTGGGTACTTGGTACCTCCCTCTTGCCGACTGCGACATTAATATGGATTAAACTGTTCTCATATTCAGGGATAGATTTGGAGCAAACCATTTTTATAATTGCTCCTCTTCGACTCTAAAATATTTAAATCTATAATGTACTAGTTTGACTACCCGGCTGCGCACGCCATACATATTCGTTGGCATCATAATTGGCTGTAAATGACTTTGAAAAAAAGTGATAAATGCGTCGATTTGTGTAGAAGCATAGACATAGCAAGTTATATTTAGTGTCAACTATCGACCAAGATGGTACAAAATATTTAAATACATTTTTACATGCGTTCTTTAAAATTCTAATCAGTCAAACAATTCATTTGTCGCTATAATTTTTCTTATTGAAAATACGAAACGAACAATATGGTGTGTTGTCTTCGTGGAATAGATAATTCACAATTAAATTCTTCTTTCTTCCATGGTTGTGGTATATTTGATAGGAAAAATGACGTTTCATTACTAAATGGCCCATGATGGAAATGACGTTGAAAATTTTATGATGATCGAGCTCACGGTTCACAATGTTTTTGGCTACTTTAGACAAGCAATAAAAATGATTATATTTGCAAAAATTTTATTTGTATAAATCAGTCTTTAAAAATCTGTGCTAGAGTTCCAAAAATCCGCTAAATCCCATTGCTCCACTGCTCTGAGCTCCAGCTTCGGTCATTGCTCACAAAGATATACCTGAACCGACATAAATTACCCCCCTGCCTTTTCAGGGATAAAGCAAGCAAAAGCCATGTATTCTTTGTCATCATCTATTTTGTTATTAGTATGGGACCTTCTAGATACGGGATCCAACTTATTCTTCCAGCGTGAAACATTTGTTAAAACATGCCACGTTGATATTTTTTATGTATATATTTTCATTTATATCGTTTGTTTAGGTGATAGGAGAATGAGAATAGGAAGATTGAAAAGTATCTGGTTATTCAGATATGATCACTAAACTTTAACCGTTAGAGTGCGATGCAGCGCTATGGCGCTGCAAGCGTCAGCCACGAAAATTGAGACCAAACGCTTAGGCGCTGCGTTCTTTAGTATGTGTTTGTTGATTCTTACAAGAACAAGTATTCCATTTGAGAGCGGTGTATTGCGGTTGGCGTATATCTTGTAAACTAACTATACTGCTTGTTCTTTTATAATAGATTAAAACGATATATTTCACCATGTCAGATTTTACTTGTATCGCGGATGATATATCAAAGGACGGCAACATTACGGATGATGAGCCCTTCGATCTGATAAAAAGAGAAAGTGATGACGGAAGTGCGATTATTTGCCTTCACAATAATAGAATGCGAATAGAAAGTGAATTTTCCTCATATGCCACCCGCTGTAAGACGGGACTACATGACCTTTGCACGGGAAAACACAATTGTGAAGCAAAATAATTTTCTTTTTTTTTCTTTACATATTTAGAAATTTTAGTTTCTCATTAGATGCGTGGGATACAATTCTTTTTAGATTTAGTATCAAAAAGAATCATTAAATTTGGTTAACATTTGTCCAAGTTTATACATAAGCATTTTTAGTTAATACCATATTTATTTACTAATAACACAAATTATCAATAGTACAGCACTAAAATCGTTAAATTTAGCTTTCATTTAGGAAATGACAAAATCACCCCCCCCCCAACCGGCCTTTAAAATATTATCATAAGTGTTACCAAATAATAAAAATAAAAAAGGATTATATTATAGACTAGTGCAGTCACGTCTAAATTACTCAATTGAAATGTGGGGAACGCAAATGAAACTTAGTTCCATAAATGAATTATAGCTAATACAAAACATGGTCAAAACTATTTAACGGTAACTCTAGAACATCGACCAAAAATATAAGAGGAAACAAAACTGTTAACAATAAGAAAACCATATGAATATAATACATATCTGTTAATATATAAAATAAATAATAAACTCATACATACAGATACAAACAAAGAATTCATTAAAACGTCACAAGTAGACAAACACTTTAGACGACAAAGTGATAACATACCATGCATACACGATACGCCAAGCATTCCATTAGCTACCAGGGGAGCAATTTAAACAACCGTCTTCCAAACGATATCATTAAATAAATAACCCTAGGCGTATTTAAAAATAAGTTGTTCCTTCTGAAGTTAAGTGAAAACGTTGAATATTTTAAATGTTTAGGTAACCATTTTAGTTAAATAGGTGAAAATGTTCTTTATTCTATATTTTTTTAAATGTCTAAAGTTACTTCAAGCGGTTCTATTCTGAATGGTTTGTCACCAGGCTGATACTAGGAGTATCTTTCACTTTGGAAATAGAGGGAGATAAGTAGACATCTGCATTTTTTTTAAATCCGAAATATACACTAGCAATACCAAAATATGCACTAACAATGCCCAAACATTCACTAAAAAAATCCAAAATACATGCATAAATTAAAAGATAAAAAAAACAGGAAAATGTCTTTTTTCGGAGGGTGTTGGTTAACGGTTAAATTCAAAGATGGCCATCTATTTCTATACTATAAATCTTTTTTTTCCTAAGGAACCACCGGGTTCAAAAATTACTTGTTTCCTCAGAATAGTCAAAAATATAGACCATTTCTAATTTAAACAGCTCATTATTTATACGTGAAATGTGTATTAACCCTAGGAATGAAAGCGTTCTTCCTTAGTCTATTAATGAAAGAGAGAAGAATATTAATTTCACTCTCCTTCTAAATTAAGCGTTTTTCTGTTATCTTTGATTAATCCTTGTCGTTTAGGGTAATAAATATTGCGAATACTCGTAATAAACATATTTATTGCTTAAATTGATCAAAAATATGAATGATTCACTGGTTTATTGTGTCTGAGAAGCGATGAGTAAATTTCACTCAACAGTTCCCACCATACAATTAGACGTAAAATTTCCCCTGTGAAAAAAAAATTTACCACGAGAAAAAGGCACAACCTGCTATTATGAAGACAAACGCATTGCTGAGGAAATCATATCTTGAAGAAGGCTAGTGCGATCGATCGGTACTTGAGTGAAAAATTAGTTTACGTCATGACCATTATACATATAATCCGATATCTAGAGATACGTATTCTCCTATTAGTTCCCTCTCCTATTGGATGTTGGCTATCGTCAGAGCAATCTTCACCCCACAGACTGCAGTCTGGAACAACTCGTATGAACAGCACTAGTACCAGTCACATAGATTTCGAAGCGAAGATGGGCGGCGTCTTCCATATTAAGATAAATATACAATATTCTAATTTATAGCAAAACGAAAAACCCATTAAAATTTAAAAAAAAAATTATAATTTGCATACGCCAGATTTTGAACCCGCGACGACTGGTTTTAGAACAAAAGTAGCTTACCATTCTGAGACGGAGGTAATTAATTTTAGCATTAAAACCAACTAAAAATCAGTATACTTTCACGAGTACTCGTCGTAATCAGTGGCGGTTTTCTCTAAAGTGCGTTTGTGCAGTGAACTCCCATAAAAAAGATAATAGAATAAGGCAAACTTGTATTGTAATTTTACAGAACAGCACGCTATTCAAATTCCGTGCTAAATAAATCCACCCGTCCGTATTAATACTGTTCAAAAGCGAGCCGAAATGAATCTCATACGTGCGTTTTGCATTCAGCGTCCATGGGACTCCCCGTTCTAAGAAACAGATCATACAATCCCATACTCGTTGCGCTTCAGTGGCACGAGTGCAAACCTTTAGGAATCTGTTAGCTGCCGGGGGTGCAGCGACTATGGGATTTGTTAACACTAAATTTGTATAGAATAGTATTTTGGAAAAAAAATCTGTGATCATTGTGGATATTTTTTAAATAAGTTAATTACTGGAGATGTTACTTTTATATATTAAAACAACGTTCAGTTTCTTGGGTAAATTGTGATTTTTATATTTGATATAACCTACGACATTACATTCACTAGCAACAGACGCTTTACTGAATCGCCAAATTGTGTCCCCAGTGCAACGATATGATGAAATTCCTTTAGATCTGGGGAAAAATTAAGGAAAAGACTAACATAAGATTTATGGACGAGGGAATTTTTTTTCTTTAATCTCCGATTGAACTCCCTATGAGATAGGCCACGAACCGCCACTGATCATAATCGACGTTTAATTTAATGGAAGGTATATCCGACGTACTTTTTTATATGCGATTAACGATGAACAAGAGACTCGACAGAATGGTCACTCCTCAAAGAAAAAAAAAATCAGACATGTCGAGTACAAAAAAAATCTACTTGTATGGGCCAAAAAAACCTGCTGTAGTAATTACCTGTTCGATTCATACATTCGATGAACCGAATAAAGTAACGAAAAAAACAACAAACAGCCAAACCTCGAATGTCTGCTTTTGATTGAAAACAATTATTTATATAAGGCGAAAACCTTAACTAATCTTATA
>JAHDVE020011396.1:0-79944 GCA_022606495.2 Halesus radiatus | reverse complement strand
CGGGCCCCATCTACCCAATAACGGCTGCTGCCCTGAAGTGTGCAGCTGCGCATTGCCTGACCCCGAAGTGTCTGGCTCTGCTCACGGCCCTGCTATAGGCGGGCCCCATCTGCATGACAACAACTGCTGCCCTGAAGAATGCAGCATCGCATTGCCTGACCCCGAAGTGTCTGGCTCTGCTCACGGCCCTGCTATAGGCGGGCCCCATCTACACGACGATCACTGCCGCCCTAAAGTGTGCAGCTTCGCATTGCCCGATCCCGAAGTATCTGGCTCTGCTCCCGGCCCTGCTATAGGCGGGCCCCACCGAACCGACAACAACTGCTGCCCTGAAGTGTGCAGCCTCGCATTGCCCAACCCCGAAGTGTCTGGCACTGCTCACGGCCCTGTTATAGGCGGGCCCCATCTACATGACGATTACTGCTGCCCTGAAATGTCCAGCCTCGCACAGCCCGACCCCGAAGTGTCTGGCTCTGCACACGGCCCCGCTGTAAGCGGGCTCTACCAAAACATCAATAACTGCGGCGCTGAGATGTGCAGCCTCGCACCAGCCGACCCCAAAGTGTCCGGCTCTGCACGCAGCCCTGCTATAGGCGGGCCCCACCGAGGAGACGATAGCTGCCGCACTCAGGTGTACAGCATCACAACGATCCGGCCACAGACCCGATCCCGCAGGATTATACGCGGATCCCAGAAGCCCGCTGTCTTCTCAGGAGACGCGACATCGCTCCGGTTATTATTCCCGATGGGGGGAGCGTTTCCGGCCGCCGTGCACAACGACGAACACGTCTCGATGAAAATAAGTCCAGTTTCACTGCACGGGGGGAGTGTAGCCGACGTGATCATCGATTGTTCATAATCATGATTCTTTCTAATTTTGCGACATTATGTTGATACAAGCCATAAGTGCGGGAAACACCGATTTATTCTAATCCATAATACGGTACCCGAGGTCTGTTTACCTGAGGGTAATTTACAAACGCCCGGCTTTAAATCCCGGGAATTTCGCAGTCGCCAGAAGAAGGCAGTTACTGGGATTAACAGTGAACTAATTAAAAGCCACCGAGCCACAGTTCGTAGTTCACGAAGGAACCCGAAGAATAGTTCGGATGTGATTAAAAGGGGGACTTTGGCCGAAGCAAAGTCAGTAGTGAACAGAGACGAGTGAGTAGAGACCGTCCGGCCAGTGGTCGTAGTCGAGACTTCCGTCTCCTACAAAGCAAGCAGGCCACTTGCATCCCCAGCCTGAGACGCTGCGAGAAAACTCGGCAGGAACCGCCGAACCCCAACGCCCACCGTTCGAGTGCAGTCGAGTGCCCTTCGCCTCCTGCCCTCCAACGCCGTGATCCCATCAAGGTACATATCCACCACCGCAGGAGTCACACTCGGACGAGCAATCGTGACTCGTACCCAGTCACATCTTGTAAGAAAGTCTTTCACTTCTCCTGCCTCCCACCTGAAGGATTCCTGAACCTGCCTCAAGGATAGTCGGCCCCGTACCCCCAGAAGCATATAAAGTGACTTGACCAGCACCCTACATGTTTACAGTCTTGTAACGACAATGGTCGCTTACAGACCTAATAGTGTCTGGGACATATCGGTTTAAAATTTAGTAATATTTTGTCATTTCTAGCTATTTTTATAGTTTTTTTCATTGTTGACACCGAAGGAATATTTTTTATTGAAATTTCGGCGATACCAAAGATTTATAAATATTAGATAACGATGAATATCGAATGAATGGAGCACGGTCAGCAACGCCAGTACTTATTATCGACATGATAGACTGTCTATAGTTAGTGATAAGATAGACAACATAATATACCACTAGTACCGTTATGCTATGTGTTAAATATCCTACGTCACATTGTACCTTACGTGTATTATATTATGATTTTAACTTCTTAAACAAAAGTTGTCGCCACGCACTCCATTTTTTCTATTAATTAAACCACCAACTCTGTAATATAATCATGTAAACCATTTTATTTTTATTATTATTATTTTAAGAATCTTCTTGTAATACTTTCGGAAACATTACTGTGTAAATATATAAACATCTGAACGCAATATGTACACTCCGCTTCTCTACACAAGCATTGCTTAAAAGAGAGGTATAATATTGCAATGAATTAATTTGTACTTAATTTCAATAATGAAAAAAAAAAATTGGGAAAAAACATTTGTATAGCGTCCTTTAAGTGATTTTCTATAATCATCTATAATCATCAACATATTATTATTATTATTGTCACGTACCAAATCATTATTCAATAGATATGAATACCAAAATATCGTTTAATATCTCGGAACGGTCAGAACGCTAATATCTGTGGACCCGGTATCGATATATCAGATATGCAGCGGTATCATAATTCGCATTTCTGTTACCAACATGTGCACTAGTCGTCCAGTTTAGGTTTTAAAAAAGTTGGATATGGACTTTCTTTGAACGCTGATAAATTGTTAATTAGTTGCGGATATGAATGTATTTTTGCACTTTGTTACAATGCACCTACAATAGTAACGAGACGCTGATATTCTACAATGTTACAATGCTACAGCCTATAGACAGTTTCATTCAACAGAGACTGTTCTTTTGCGGATCATTTCAGATCTGATTCTTGGGATGGAAGCAGGTAAAGTGGGTTTAGTGTCCATCCTTGACATGAATGCTGCATTCGATACGGTGGATCACAGTATCCTACTAAATGTGCTCGATACCGAATTTGGCGTTCGGGGTGATGTGCTACAATGGATGACATCTTACCTGTCTGGACGAATAAGCTCAGTAATTTTCAATAAATGTACTTCACCTGAATCTCCAATTGAATTTGGAGTTCCCCAAGGTTCCGTCCTGGGTCCCATTCTCTTTATTTTGTATACAAATCGTCTTGAACGCCTCATTCACTCGGCTGGCTTTGAATCACAGGGCTATGCGGATGATCGTATAATTTTCAAGTTTTGTTCTCCGGATGAAAAACACATCTTAAAAAGTGAGGTTGTTGACTTTATTGACACAGTATCAAGTTGGATGTCTGTTAATAAACTTAAACTTAACCCTACCAAAACAGAGTTCATTTGGATATCTTCTCCCGGAAGGCAGGACCTTCTTGATTTCAGTCCGATTCAAATTCAGGGCACTGATATCATTCCTTCTAAAGAAATTAAATTTCTTGGTTTCACTATCGACAGTTGTCTATCTCTTGAGTCGCAAATCTCAAAGGCGGTAAGTTCTGGCTTTTTCCATCTTAGACAGATAAAATCAATCAGTAGATGCCTTCCCTCTGATGCAGTTAAAACACTAATAAATTCTTTTGTTGTCTCACGTATGGACTACTGTAATAGTGCATATGCTGGTCTCCCCCAGAAACAACTCAATGGGATCCAGTCTGTCTTCAATGCTGCGGCGAGAATTATATATAGTGAGCCTAAATATTGTCACATAACTCCACTTCTAAGGGATCGTCTTCATTGGATTCGATGCCCTGAAAGAATAGAATTCAAAATTTGCTTAACAACCTTCAAAGCACTCCACGGAAAGGCACCAGCCTATATATCTGAACTCTGTGTCCGACAAAACCCAGGTGATAGACAGCTTTCTTTGAGGTCCGCAGATTTGAATGCTGCTAACCGATTAGTTGAACCCTCTCGGTCAAATAAACCCGTGTACTATGATCGCGCTTTTTGTATATCGGGCCCGGTCATCTGGAATAAGCTTCCCCCAAATATTGCTAACATTCAGAATTTAGCAGAGTTCAAACGGGTATTGAAAACAAAATTATTCAAAAAATCCTATCCGACATAAAACATAACTTCATGTACGTAGAAACATAATTTCAGGACATTTTTTTCTTTCTTATTCTTTTTCTTTTTCTTTTTCCTTTTCCTTTTCTTTTTTCTTTTTTTCTTTTTTCTTTTAATCCTCCATAGGTTATTTAGTTGCGGTTTTCTCACCTTCTTATTTAATTCCATTAGTATTCAGTGAAAAACCATGTATATAATGTCATATCATTTTCTCTTGTTATGTGTACCTACTATATATTTGATTATTTACATCCATAGTTTCTAAATTGTTATTTTATAATACCTGCTCATGAATATTGTACGTCATAGTATTAATTTGCATATTGTATATATTTACAATTACAATTATACAATTATATACAATTTACAATTTACAATTATATTAGGTTAGGTTAGTTAGTGTAAAGCGCACTTGAGATGAACCTTCACAAAACTGCGCTATATAAATTAACTCTTATTATTATTATTATTAATGTTTCCTTCAATTAAAAGCAGTTAAATTTAAGTATAAAGTTCTCGAAGTTTTGTATGAAATCATAGTATTAATTTGCATATTGTATATATATTATAATAACAGATATACTATGTAGTATATCTGTTATTTTACAATTAGGTTAGGTTAGTTAGTGTAAAGCGCACTTGAGGTGAACCTTCACAAAACTGCGCTATATAAATTAACTCTTATTATTATTATTATTAATGTTTCCTTCAATTAAAGCAGTTAAATTTAAGTATAAAGTTCTCGAAGTTTTGTATGAAATCCATACAATATCGATTACTGCCTATTGACGCTCGACTGGCTCGTGTGACGTCACACAACAAGCCATTTCGTGCGTTTTGGTGGGCTTTAAAAAATTTTAACTTTAACAATTGTTTTAACCATGAAAATGAACTTTATTTTTTTTTTTAAAACAGAAAATTAAGTTAGTATGTCAACATTAATAATTTTTTTTTTTTAAAAGTGGACTGGAGTTCCTTATTGTGACATTAGTACGGTGATCATTGTATGCACGTCTCTTATAATTATCATAATGATAGCATAACTTCTATATCTCAAAATCACCTTACGGGCGCAAAAATTGGGGTGATCTTGTCGCTTTTGTTAATTTGTGCCCAGGATACATTTGTAATTATTAATTATTACTGACTTTGACATTTCGTTATCATCATCCAAATTTTCCGATGTTTTGTTTTTAAAGTATAATCTGTAAAAAGATTTTTTTAATAACTTTTTGTAGATTTTGTTATTTATTACACAACCAAATTGGTGCGTCGTATACATAAAATACACTACATGTTGTTTTAGTGAAACGTTTTGAAAATAAAGTGGCCCGGCTTTATATCTACAACAAACAAGAAACATTATTATACGCATTTAAGTACTCAATACCAGGAGAATTTTTCAACCATTTTTTTAGATTACAATGATTTCCTCAAAATAAACAATGAACGTAACGCTATTAATAATTCACATTATTGTTAATAGCTCAACCTTGTTCTTTTTAGAATTAACAGAATAATACAACTAAAGCGTTAGAATTATGAATCCCTATATTATGACGTATAATAATAATATACTGTATATGAGATCGAACGATCAACGCGGATCTCGCGGCTCACCGGCTCACTCGGCTCACCGGGTCTTGGCGAAGAGCCGTGAGCCGTGAGCCATGAAGATCGTTCGTCGTGAGCCGGCTCCCTCAATCGATCCGGAACACTGAGCCATACGCTGCGAAATGCTCAATTTACGCATAAACGTGCTTCGAAGATGATGTTCTAGTTAGTAATATTTACGTAGCTTCGGAGCATTTTTCATCGTAATGGCGGTAGTTTGAACATGTGATGAACCTATAAAATTCGTCGAATTATTTCTTCGATGGATGTATATGAAATCTCAAATCCAAAAATAAACGCTAAAGAGGTGTTTTTTATAATTTGTTGCTCTATAAATATTGTATTTCAATTAAGTAAGTATTTTTACATAAATATCTATGAATTTATTTCCTATTTTTATTGTGCTACAATTATTGGAAGAGAGGAAAAATAAAACAATAACAAACAAATTATTAAAAAAACATTACATTTTCTGAATATCCGAAAATAATTTTATGATATTAGGTAGCACATAATATCATAAAATTACATTTACATATCATTTGTTTGTAATGTCATTGCCTTATATACAAATAAAAACTAATCATTTCGTTTTTTAACCGTATATTGCCGCAGCAGCATCCAAGAGCGCGTTAAAAGTAGAACTGAACCTCGCCATCGTGTAGTGCCGTTGCAAATATCGCCGGCCATCGTCAAGCCATCGCATCGGCCAGCTGATGGCCCATCAAGTAGAGGACCAATTTGTTTCTTTGCCCATGTATAGCATGTATGTGAGTCATGGGCATTTTCACCAAAATTTGTACATTGCATTTTTGTCAAATCCCACGGTTTAGATAAAAAAATTTATCGTTATATATTCAGATATATTCGAAAGTTATATATTTTAAGTGGCAAATTTATTATTATACTTATTTAGTCAGTTCGTAATTAATTTTAAGAGTGTGAGATTAAATTTTAAAAGCGGAATTCCATATTTCGTTACTACGATTTTAGCATGACTGCGACATATTCCCACAATGAATAAATATTTTTTTTTACCAAGTAACACTTTTGTAATATAAAACCGGCCGTTATTTGCAATTTGGGTTGTCAGTGCGTGTCGGTGTCGCTGCGGAAGATTGCTTTCTGGGTTGTTCATTCAAGAAGTTCCACTACTGTGACCATGATTTAAAGGGTAAATAGTTACATATTTCTATTTCACATACTATACATATGGAGCTTACCTATCATACTATAGAAATAATAAACCTTTATGCAAGTTTAACAATAAAATAAGTAAAATTTCGGCAACAAACATTTCTGATATACAATCCGTTACTTCCATTCCGAAACTATATAAGTGGTATAAGTGGTAAGTCAGGGGTCCGCAATCAGCGAGGAATTCCTTCCCAGGTGGGGGGGGGGATGAAAATGTTGTAAAATGCAAAAATAACAAGAAACATTATATATTTATGTGTGTCTTCTACTCAACTTCTTATCAGTTCCCAAACCAGAAGGTCCAATGTGCTCCAGTCTATTTGTATTATATATAGGGTTATTTGTGCTGAAATATAATTTTGTTCCACAAAATTGATCTTACTGAAAGAATTTTGAGACTCTGATAAAAGTATTTAATATTATGCCTTTGTTCATATAAACTTTTATGAGCATAATTTAACCAATGAATTTTGCAATGATTGAACATGATTGATGTTTGTTTTACAGGAAAGTCCCCAGGCTGTAATTCCGTACCTTATAACAGATTCCGCTAATGATAAATAAATTATTCAAATTATACAGATTGGAACAAAGAATGACTCCTACACCTACCCTACCCTACCCTACATCTACCCTACAACTACCCAACTCCTACCCTACGACTACCACGATTAAGTATTTAAAGAAAATAAAAAGAAAAAACTTTCAATATTACTTTTATTTACCTATCCATTAAACAAATTCGAATTCTACGAAAGATTCCTTTTACGGGTTGGTACTTTTCTAGGATTTGTAGTATTTCTTTATGTTACGAATACCGTGTCCCCCAAAAAATAGATACGTTTCAAATTTGATATATCCTTTTGTAATACCTAAAATAAATGACCAAATTCACCGAAATACTTTTCTAAAATGTGCCTTTCAGGTAATAAAAATTCCCAGACTAGACCGGCCATAAAATAAATTAGTACAGAGGCTAGCTGAACCTATTGTTAGAAAAATTGTAAACTACTACATCGTAAAATAAAATAATCTTAATTGCTATTTTGGAAAGTCGGCAATTCCTTTGAGATTTTATGGGACGGCAATAAATACCTCAAAGGAATTGAGCCGCCCGACGGAACGGCCCGCTGAACAATGCGGGTGATAAAAGAATGCTTACAGCTAGACAACAAACAGAGGGCTCTAGGAGAGAGTCGGGTGCAGTCTTCCGTCCAGGACACACAGAGCCAAGTGAAACCTTCCGCCCAGGAAGGTTCCTATTCTCGCTCCTTGGAGAGGCCGCCCAGGTCCTCTGACGACGAGGGAATTTTACGTTTCCATCCCAGAAGGAAGTAACTGATCTTCGCCCTTCGGAGATCAACATCGGAGACCGCCCAGGCCTCTGATTATCGCCGCGTTGTACCTACTCCCGATCCGGAGGTACATGAATACCTAGTGCGAACGCGAGGACTCTGCATACAAAGCAGCCACTGGACCCTGGACAGCCATCACAAAAAGGGAAGTGCCTCTGACTCTAATGATAATTCCTCCACCCTGTCAGCCAAGTGAATCTCTAACTTTAAGAAACAACTTTTTCGTACAAATAAGCCAGTGAACCTCTAATTTTAAGAATACAACCTTTTTGTGTAGATTTAACGAAATAATTAGTTAATTTTAAGTACAAAGACTTTACAAGTAGAATTAAGTAATTGCCTATCTAATTTTATTGAAATTATTATCTCTAATTAAGATTAACTCTAGTTTTAAGACTAACCCCACGACTATCAAAATAAATTACGTATAACTACTTAGATTGCTTTTCTGTTCCTCACCTTTTTGCGTTATTCCTAGAATTATACCCACTGCCCCAACCCACCGTCATATCAATTGGCGCCCAAAGTGGGGGCCTCAAACATCGGAGACTACCCACCGTCATATCAAATTGTTAATAAATATTTCATATTTAAAAAAAATACTTACGTATTTTAAAAAAAAAATTTTTTGGAAATAAAGTTGGTCGCAAACACCGACGCTCTATTCGTAATAAATAAATGAAAAAAATAAGAAAAATCAGTTAATCTTCATTTGAAAAATATAATTTTGCCCAGAAAACGTTCGACAAGATGGACCTTATCGATTTTCTAAAAAAAAAATAAGCAAAAAAATAATTTTAATTATATCACAAAAATTAATTAATATTTTGTGTCCACGTTTTTTTGTCGGCGCGAGTACTTATATACAAACTATAGAATGTTCTCGAAGAAAATTTATGCCATATGAAAGCGGCTAAATCGGCGGGAAGGAAAAAAATGTCGATTCAGATTTAGATTTTGGAGCTATCAAAAGTTTGAACGATTATTGTGGAATTTTTGTCATCGATTGAGTAAATGTCATGATTTTTAAACGTTCCTACATCTGTTTTAGAAAAGATTATCCATTTATTTAACCTCTCGGGTCCACGAATTCAGCGGATTAAACTTTATCGCAAGGCAATGCAATGTGTTACTCCCTGTGTCCATTTTTAAAAGTGCACTTGCGAAATAGTGGCAGTGATAGATTTTTGTGCAAAGATCAATTGGTAAAAAAAAATTTTAGATCAACTTTTCATTACTATGGCAACACCAAGTTCCTAACTTTGTCTTTGAAATCTGTTCATTCCCCAAATTCAATTATTTTCACATTCGAGTTTGGTAGTTCATTTTAAAGCATTATTAATTATGATCTGTGAAATTGATAAAAAAAATCGTAATTTGAGGTGTGAAACAACCCGTTTTTGTGCACTGTGTTAGGCTCTGTGGTCTGAAAATAATATTTTGATTGTAATAATCATTTTTTAATCAAACATGGTTTTTTGCTTTACCAAGATCACAGTCCTGGTCGATTTTGTAATTTATATTTTAGCAACATTTGTAACATTAGCTTACTTTTCGTATATGTATAAACATGCGTACATTTACACATACAAACTTTTTTTGTTTGTTAATTTGTAGGAAATAAAATATCTCATGAAACTGCACAATAAAGGCCCCAATACGGGTACAGCACCCAGTGATGCGGAAAATACTTGTTATTATTATTGTAAACTTATTTATTTTAAATGAATACATAAATAAGTAATACAAAAATATCATTTTATGGATTTTTAGAACAAACAAAAAAACCACATGCGATATTGTGAATTATTGGACAAAACTAAAAAACACAGGGACGAAATTTAGTTACCTTATTATAGGTATGAAACAATCGATATGGGTTGTTACGAATCAGGACAGCCTAAACACGTCCCAAGTCCATCTCAAACTTATTCTGTTTTTTTTTTCTGTTCTGAGAAAACAAGTTTTAATAATGAAACTTAATCTTGAATAATTTCATTAAAAAATCGATTGTTATTTATAAATTTCGATTCCTGTTTCCCGTCAGCTCTATCGCAAATCATTTAAATATATGGATGTTGGCGAATACGACAGGAATGTGTACGTACAAAAGTTTGTTTCGGTATTTGTGCCAATGAAATTTACATGCTTGGTGTGTAGATGTGGATAGGGGCGGTTACTTTCGCGTAAGCATGAGTGTTCAGTAGTATCGGTTATAGAACAGGTGACATAGGAACCGCTGATTTCCATAGTAAAAATGAATAACAGCACATCTCTCTATATTATATGATCTGAGATGATTACAGACTTACACAGTAATAAAAAATTAATTGAAATAATACCAAGGGTGCCCACCAACCAGCGAATGTTGAAAACAGAGAATACACAAGAAATGCGAAGTGGGAGTGTTTCGTGATCCAAAAGTCTGTTCTTTCAGGCCTTAATTTTCTAATTTTAAAAAATATTTCATCGTCATATCATTTCGATCAAATGAAATGGCAATATGTATACAATGCAGGCAGCGCAAGAGAGAGAGCGGTGTATTTGCTGTATTTTCATTGGCTCTCTTAGGGCTAGAACCAAAAGGTACAAAGGCACACCGGCTTCCATTTAAATCAGTGATTCCCAAAGTGGTCTATATCGACCCCCAGGGGTCTATGACAACCTGCAAGGGGTCTACGTTAGCGAAAAAAAAATTTGGGGGTCCATGAAATGAAAATAGGGGTCCACGATAGTGGATCTCAACATACACTGATAGTACCTATTTACCTACATTATACTATCTTTTAATATAAAGACATGTACATTATTTATAAAAGTACCTATGAAGTAAAAAATTTATTATATATGTTTATAAAATTGTGTAAGTTTTAATCGTTTTGTGATCGCAATACATTTTTAACTTGTAAAAACCTGCACATAATGATATACCAGTATCATCTTGTTACAAGCATACGCGCAGTAAAAATCTTGTCAATTTTTGTTTCAGAGTTTCGCGAACTTGCACTGACTTGTTCAATTCGTCACTCTATAAATACGAATGTGAGACAAATACGTTTATTCGTTTCCTGAATCTTGAAAAGGAAAGTATTAAAAAAATATAAACTGGTAGTTTATCACACAAATTATAGTGAATCAGTGTTATTTTGTTTGAGAGTGCCGGAGAAAAGTAAGTACATTATTTTTTATTAAATTTTAGTTTTGTACTCGTACTTAGCAAAGATAGATAAATTACGCCAATCATGACTTCAGTTATTTGTAGTTTAATATTCAAATCATGCCAAATTACACGAGTACTTCTCAATAGTTTCTTTTTCAAAATGTTAGCAATCTGTTTTAGCAATGGCTGATAATGCTAACATATGATAAACATATGTGTACCAACATAAAAATATAAAAAAACGACGATCGAATGTACACAGCCGGCGAAAATTCAAAATTCACCTTTTCTTTTGAACACACCTCGTATGTATTTAATTATTAACATACAATATGTTACCACTGAAAGATAAATTAAGAAAATAAGAAATTCACAACCTGTACAGCTGCGTGTTTTTTGAAGAATTTCCAATACACACTATCATTTGTTTGTTTTTTTTTATATAATTTAAATGTTTACATATAGGAAACATATTAAAAAAAAAAAAAAATTGGAATTTAACTACATATTTTGGCCGGTCACATAAATAAATATGTATATGTGTCAATATTTACTTATTTACGGCCTTGCTAGGCATTTATTATTCCTTTATAAATACATATATCTTACCAAATAACTTCACAAAAAAAGTAAAAAAATTGTACTTTCGTCCATTGATCGTTACACTGTGGGCCAGTTTGGATTACTGGAATGTTCGGATTACGGAAGTTCGCATTATGGATATTGCACTGTACGTACTTCTCTACATTAAAATTAAAATTTTGTATTATTGCTAAATTGGAACCAGTGAATTTTTACACATGACAGTCGAATGTACGTAGAGATAAATCGCATGACAATTTGTAATTATTATTCGTTGTATAATATTTTATTTTAACATTTTTTGTCATTTTACTTTCAAATTTCCTTAAAGTTCCATCATGCCAAAACCTTAGGTAACATTCATAACATTCCTCTTCTCACATTCATTTATAATGGCTGTACACCTATGCCTGCCATAAAATCTAAGACCATACAATTTAAATTGACTGATTTTTTAATATACAGCTGCTGAACTTTATGTATTATTTAAATAGATTAATTTTGCCCACAGATGATTGACGCCATGTCCGAATCTAAAAAGAAATGTAGACAGTACAGTGTTGATTATTTGAAGCTTGGCTTCATTCCATCATTGTCGGACAAACAATTGCCTATGTGCCTTTTATGCAACAAAGTTTTGGGCAATGAGACTATGAAAACATCTAAGCTGCAGGATCATCTGAGAAGATGTCACCCTGATAAAACAGATAAAGATTTGAAATACTTTCAAACACTCAAAGATAAACTTCAGAAGAGACCCACGCTAGACAGAATGTTTGCTTCGACGTCACAAAGAAACGATGATGGTTTGCGGGCGTCTTACAATATCTCACTACTTATAGCAAAATCCGGAAAACCGCATACTATCGGAGAGAAGTTAATTTTGCCAGCCGTTGAAGAGGTTTTTAAAACTGTTTTACATAAACCTGCATCTGATATCATTAAAAGAATTCCCTTAAGCAACAATACTGCTGAAAGACGCATTGATGAAATGAGTTCTGATATTGATCTTGTGTAATTATTTGCAAACGACCCATTTCTCTATACAACTGGACGAGTCAACTTTACCTGGTAATGAAGCATTATTATTGGTATATGTTCGTTTTATTATGAATCAAAAAATCTACGAAGAACTATTCTTCGCAAGAACTTTGACAACCGACACTAAAGGTAAATCAATATTTCATGTTTTGAAGGATTACTTCATTGAAAAAGCAATCCCTTTATCAAATATAATATCAGTAGCTACAGATGGAGCACCTGCCATGGTTGGACGATATCGTGGATTTATAAGCTATTTAAAACAAAATGTGCCAGGGGTATTAGCAATACATTGCGTCATCCATCGACAACATTTAGTTGCTAAAAATTTGAGTGTTAGATTGCATGAATCTCTTCAATTAGTCATTGATGCAGTAAACCGAATCCGAAGCAACGCGTTGAATATGCGGTTATTTGCGCAGTTGTGTGAAGAAAATGACGAACACTTTCATCAATTACTACTTCACACTGAAGTATGCTGGCTGTCGAAAGGCTTATGTTTGACAAGATTTTTTGCACTTTTTGAGACTATTTTAGAATTTCTGGATACTAAAGATAAAATTTTAAAAGACATTTTAATGAAGTGGAAAACAGACATCGCCTATTTAACAGATTTGTTTACAAAATTTAATATAGTTAATTTGCAGTTACAAGGCGACAGTCTTAATTTGATTAAAACAAAGTCCATCTTATCAGCGTTTCTTGCCAGAGTTAAACTAATGAAGCAAAATATTGGACGGGGCGAATTTTCCCAGTTCCCCAATTTGTCACAGACAAACTGCCAGGAAGACGACGTTTCAACCTACGTTCAACATTTAAATGCCCTCTGTTCAGATTTTCAAACTAGGTTCGAGGATGTTTTGACTATGGTAATACCACCGTGGATAATTAACCCATGTGGTGACATAGAAGAAACGAATGTCATAATACAAGAGGAACTGACTGAAGAAATAAGTACAAACGAAGAACTTAAGGTTCAGTTTAAGCACGGATATCAGCACTTCTGGCTGCAAAAAAACATACCCGTTACTTATCCTGTATTATGGAATATAGTGAGGAAATTTTTAATTTCCTTTCCATCGTCATACCTAGTGGAAAGGGGGTTCAGCGCTGTTACCAATCTCCTAACGAAAAAAAGAAACATACTGGATATCATTGGTCGAGGAGATGTTTAAGATTAAACCTGACAAAATTGACGCCAAATGTTGATAATTTATTATTAAAGCATCAGGTTCATCCTTCCCACTAAAAACATTTACTTATTGCTTAGTTTATTTTATGTTACGTTTATTTTATATAACAGATACAAAATTTTATTTTGAGTAGTTTTTAATTAAATTCAATTAATAAATGAATAAAACTTAACATTTGTTTTAACTTGTTTTTAACACTAAACTTCACTACAGTTAGAAATTTATGAAAAATCAATAACAGGTAAGTAGGGGGTCTACCAAAAACCGAACAACATGGCAAGGGGTCTACGACAGAAAAAAGTTTGGGAACCTCTGATTTAAATCTACGTGAGAGGCACTTTTAGTGGGTACACCGAAACTTCTTATGTGGGAAAGCCTCATATGCAGGATAAATTGAGTCATTTTTAAAAATAAGAGAGACCGAAAAAATTAAACTTCTTAAGGCCATCCACCGGTCACCACAAAATTCATAATGGGGCGTATTTGGACTAGATCGCCCGTATCGTTTAACCAATTAGAAGAAAGGTCGCCGAAAAGACGTACCCGCCTCTTATAACGAAAATAACACAGTGGATACGCTTGGTAAAGTCGTGAAACATAAAATAACGAAATAATATATTTTTTGTTTTATTAATTTATTTTGTTTTAATATTATTTAAATACATAGAAAAACTCCAGTAAAGAACGACAATATTATCTAGTTTATTATTGTTATTAAAACATTTTTTTAACGTTTACGTTCAATATAACAGTATTGGAATATGATGTAGATAAAAATGTAGAATTATCCGGTAATAGGCTTCAAAACAAATCCCCTTCAACTTCCAGTTCTGATAGTATGTCCATTCCCACCGTGCGCCTGTTTACTAACAATTTATGAGTTTTATTACAAAGAAGAAACTATGGGAACACAACTACATAATAAATAGATAGACATTTACAAGTTACTTATTTTGCCTTCTTTTTATTGGTTACTTCACTCTTTTTAAAAGTATTTATTAAGATTTTATTTATTTATATACATATTTTTACATTGATTTTAGTTATTTATCCAGTGTTTACCTAATTAGGCCATTAGGAACTTTCTTCTATCTCCTGAAAAGAAGATTTTTGATAAACAAATTGTAGCGGTGTCATGTTCTCTTTGTCACATTCGATCTGCAATTAAAACATATTTAATTAATTTTGTACACGTTTCGTAAAGTAACATTTTATTAAACAAGTTATGCACGTAATAAATTTTACATAAACAAATATTTTTTTAATATGCTAATATTACCTACATATTAATAATTTTTTTTTAAGTACTGGTAAGTTTATTTAATTTTAAGATCTAAATAAATAATAACTCACATGCATTATTTTCTTTGTTACATTCGATCTGCAATTAAAACATGTTTCATTACTTTTGCACTTATTTGTTGTTACGTGTTGTTTTTGTTAAAAATGTATTATTATAAATGCACGTTCATCAAAAAATAAACGCTAAATCCATAAAAAGTAATTTACATTCAATTTTTATGAAAAATTAAAATAATTCAAGATAACCAAATAATTGACGATTTCATAATTTTTTTATCGTGACCACTGTGCGGCGGTTTGGAATGCGCGCGAAGTGGAATGATTTTAAACTAAAATTGATACTCGCCGTCAAATAACAAAGACGATGTTTTGGGAAATTGCGTTATTCCAAACGTATTGACAAAGATACTTCATGGTTGTTTCAATATTGAAATGAGTATTATAATATAATACAATTTTAAAAGCGGGTAGGTAATATGTTCCAGCTTACCTGTACATTTTCATTGACAGTTAAAAGTTCTCCGGGAACTATCAGCGACTTCTTTACGAGTTGTTTTTTTACGGGTTGATATAGTTTCCTGTAAAAAAATACATTGATGAAATAAAAATTTATTCAAATTTTCTGAGAATATTTAAATGAACTATTTCTAGCAACGGTAATTATGTGTAAATCCCAATTTGGGCGTAAATAATAAATAAAGATGATTGGAACTTACCCAAACATTCCAGCGTTGACTTTTCTCTTCCTTAGTCCGCTGAGTGGACCCACTTTTTTATTTCCTTTGTTGCCCATTATACAGATGATACTATATCACTCGGGAATCTCAAAATCGATTGCGCGTAAACTATATTGATCTTAAAAAAGTAGCACGGAACGAAGCGACGCGAACTATAAAGACGTCTATTCGCCACCGAAGTTGGGCGTGAACTAACTCGGTATAGAAGTGGAACATTGAAATACGTCCTAACGTTCAGTAACTATAGAGTTGAAAATTGTATGAACCTCCGGGTACCTGTTCGATATTACGTAAGAAATATTTTATTAAAAACATGTATTTTATGTTATGCTGTTATATTTAGGGCTAAAATTCAAAATGTTTCACGGTCATCTAATGGGTAATAATTTTTTCTACATTACGCAATAAAACAAAACTAGATAAATTGTTGTTAAGTGGGAGATCCTGGATATCAAACCATTTTTACAGCCCTCACTCTTAATTTTTTTCTAGGCTTATAAAGAAACAAATATTAAAAAAATGTTCGGTTAAATTTGGGGCAAGGATGTGTTCCATTCACAGTAATTTACTGAAGAACCTAGAATAATTATAGGTAATCAAACTTTCAAAGCAAAAAAACACCATTTTCATGATTTTGACGATTGCGAAACAAGCGATCGCCTTAAGAGGAACAGCTGCGCGGCCTGTTTCATACAAAACTTAATTTTGGATTAGAAGCCAAAATATCAACCTAAACTTAATGAAATTCTTTAATCGAAAGGTATAGCAAATATCTAGTAAGGATGAGAAGTATTTTTTTTTTTGTTTTTTGTTATAATTTAGAAAACGTAAGCCATAAAAGATGACAATTTATTGATATTTTTAGGAGGCAACTTTTGCAAATATTTGTGACTAAATGGAAGCTATTTTAAAAAAAAAATTCCTTCATCCTACCTCAGGAATGTGGTATACAATAAAATTTAAATGACCACTGAAAATAGTTTCATTTGCGCCAAAATCTGAATTTAACGTTAATTTAACCAATTTTTTCGTTGGCGTTGCGCCCGCTGTTTCCGAATCTATCGGAAGCGAGTACGGGGGTCGAGGAGAGTATCTCGCTATAGTATAGCCAAACAAATCATATACGTCAATCGCCACGCCATGCTACATCACATAGAGAGTGGTATATCTATGATCATATACGTAGGTAGGTATCTGTGCTGTGTGCGTCTATCACACGACATCCGTATAATGCCAATTCCCAGTCCGCGCGGGCTTATTCCAGATAATATTTTAGTATTCAATCCAGAATCGTGAATGCAAAAATACTCTAATCTTTAACCGAAATGCCCCAAATATTTTCTTTTTTTTTTAACACGGGTAAGCAATAATTTAAAGCATTTTTTTAACAAATATTATGAATATTTAAACAATTGTTTATTTAGTACTTATGTTATTAGTTATAATAAAATGTTTATTGTATTTTAGGTCGAAAGTGGATAAATGGTAGGCCACCCAACATGCACCGGAAGAAGCGGAGGTTCAATATAAAAGTCAGAAGGAACACTGAACAGGTGATATAATAAGATAGTTTTACCTACCAATAAAACTTATATTATGTACCTAACCTCATTTAAAACCTTATTGAGAGAAGCATACTTAAATTTCCGTTCGCGTTGGCTTTCCCGCTCATTTTCTTAGTACCTTGTGTCTGACAGGTTCAAAATTACAAGATTAAAATAGAATTGGTTTTTTTTTTTTCATTTTTTTACAGTAGAATTAAAATGTTACTTTTTGGCTTCCAGTTCTTCTGTAAATGATGTTCAAGCTTGCCAGGTTAAAATTCCTGACAGAGATTCGCCAGATGCTTTCACCGATCTGATGTTTTTATGATTATTTGATTTCTAGTATTGTATTGAAGACTGTTATCACTGTAACAAAAATTGTCCTACTGTTTTATATAACAAAAACGATGGTTTCTTTTTTTTTTGATCGTGCGATATCTGGTGATATTTTTATAATTTAATTGCTATTATTCAGTGGCGTGAACTCCATAAAGGCTGAAAAGCGGAGTCTACCCTAAGGAAAATGAACGATGTACATATATTTTTACGATAAATTTCTGAACAAAACCATTGAGGTCAGAATGAATAGACCGGCCCTGAAATACCATTTCGACAGCTGGAAGTAAAGGTCACGTGACATCAATTTTGGTACCAGCCTAGTCACTGCCGTCCACGTTTGTGTCGCGTGATTTTTACTGCGGGTAGTAAATTATAAAACATTTATAAAAGGTTCAAACTAAATATTGGAATTTTGTAAACAATCAAAACCTTTGTACTTATTTGCTGTTTTACTTAAATTGGCGGCACGCCTAACTCGCACCCTTAGTTTGGTTTCTTCCCCTTGCGTGTTAGGGTAACTCTATGCATTATTTGCTCTGTGGATCAAAACGTATTTCTTCCTTGAATTTCAAAACGAACTTGTATGCTCATTTATACAATTGGACACAAGAATCAAACAAGAACAATCTATCCTTGGTCATAGAGAAATGCACGCCATTGCTATTATTGTATTGAAGTCTGTTCTCACTATAACAACACTGTCCTACTATATTGTATACGAGTAAATAACTAATTAACCATCACGCCGTTTCTCCGCAGGGGTAGGCAGAGAGGACGGACTGCCAAAAAACTCGATCTTGGCATGCACTTCTTGCTTCATTCACATTCATGCATTGCCTCATACATTTTCTTCTGTCATGGCCCGAATAAAGGATTTGATTCACTTGATCGATCCATGTCTTCATCGGGCATCCCCGGTTTCTTTTTCCATTCACATTCGCGTCATATATTCTCCTTACACTCCTATCTTCATTCATCCATTCTACATGCCCAAACCAACTAAGCATCCCTTTCTTAATCTTACTCATTATGCTTACATCAGCCTTGCATTCTTTACGAATCTCAACATTTTTCACATGATCATACATGGTTTTACCACACCTTCGTCTCAGAGATTTCATCTACAGCATTCAGTTTACATTCATCCTTCTTCTGCCAGTTTCATACCTTACTGCCATACATCAGGGTTGGTATCAGTACTCCATTGTGGACTGTTCGCTTTGCTGCTTTAGACAACTTTTTGTTAGCGCCAACTGCATTCAGTCCTCCGTTAATGGAGTTTCTTACATTCACCCTTCTTTCAATATCCTTATCACTCTTTCCATCTCTCGTAAACGTACTTCCCAAATACACAAACTCATCGACCTGCTCCAAGTATTCATCATTCACAACTATATTGCACACTGTTTTCGTATTATCTCTTTGAAACACCACGACTTTAGACTTACTTACATTCATCATTAGCTCATTCTTCATACATGCTTCGTTTATCCTAGATACGAGGGACTCTAGCAATCAGCACCGCATCATCAGAATACAACAGGCAACAATTATTTACATGATCCTAACAGCATATAAGTACAAATAATGTGTATTTTTTTATAATCCTTATAAAAAAATTAACATTGTTAGCGCCAACCGCGTTCAGTCTTCCGTTATGATACGTATATGACAAATTGATTATTGTATTGAAGTTTGTTCTCACTATAATAAAGTGCACTTGAGGTGAACCTTCACAAAACTGCGCTATAGAAATTAACTCTTATTATTATTATAACAGTGAAATAAAAGTCTTAGGCCGTTTTAATAATTTTTGTATTCTCTCGACAACAATCAACAAGAGATCCATATACAACAAAGTGCGAGAGGGTGGAGAGCGCGGGAACGGGTAGGCTCCCCAGCTACCCTTGTCGGCTGGTCCAATGTGACCACCCGCAGGATATTTCCCGTCAGTGCTCCCAATCGAGGAAGCGCGCCCGGGGTCGGTTGTGGAATACGTTTACACTATTTTTCAACTTATTTTCAACACGGTGCCCGGAAACTCACGGTACAAGTGGGAAACTGGTGGTCACAACACTTTTTTTACTCTTCCATTTTGAAATGAAAAAAAAACATTGTTAACTAAGTTAGATAAGATTTTCAGCCAATTTATTTTTTTCATACTTAACCTTTGGAACGCCGACCTCCCGCGGCCTAGTATTTCTGTAGTGTACCGAGGGTAAAATTTTGCTCGCGTCCCGCTGTGCATTGACTGAGTCTATTTTCGTAATAACTAATTTATTTTTTTCAAAGTGATATTTTTGTAAATTGTACCGTCATACCGAGGTCTTACCATATAATGTGTTTAGATATTTATTAAAAAAAATGCATATACCTATCATAAGTAGTTTCCCCATAATATCGTCTTTTTATATGAATACCGCACAAGAGTCCCAACTGCTCCCAACCGTCTGGATCCAGTGAGACTATGGCATCCCCAATTGGGGAATGTTGTGAGGCTGAAGGTATTGGGAAGTGGAAGGAGAAGGTGAAGAGGAAGGTGGGGAAATACCTGGCTATTCAGATCTGGTCACCAAACATGACTAAAAGTCATTTCAAGCAACGTTTCATTTCTGAATGGTGGTCTTTCACCAGGGCGATACTGAGAGTATCTTCCACTCTGGAGCGTGCGCAAATATACTATATATTATTTTAAATGAATTAATTGTGAAACAACACAAATTAATTAAATAAAATTTACTTGCGCACGCCAGGATTTGAACCCGCGACCTTCGGACTTATTTGCTTTATTGCTTGCATATTTTTCACATTATAGTCTACGTCTTATACTTTATGTTAAACTATGTAAAGGTCGAAAGGCGTTAACCCGTAGAGAGCCAGAAGCAAATTGAAATTAGCACAAGCCATTCTGACTTTGTTTCTCATACAGATGTCATAGCATTGATGGTCGAAAAAACATTCAGAAAACACATTTTTCTATCACACGTGATCAACTGGCGTTCTACAGGTTAATGATAAAAAAAATATATATATACAAAAAGAAAGCATGTTTTTACATTACCCATCGGATACGTCGGCATTCAATGGATACAAATTTTACATATCCGATGGGCAATTCCGGCACACTAAAAGTTAATGACTTTATAACACTTTTCAAAAGTGTGTTAAATTGTCATGGAACCCAAATAATTTATCATATTCTGGAAAGTGTGCCTTTATTAACAATAATTATTGCAAAAACTGGGACTTAGATATAATATTATGAATGTTATTTACATATTATTTTATACGGATAACAGCATTAAAACTTAACCTTCACCCCGAGAAACATAAACATGGTATGATAATATTATTATAACCTTTCAGGTATTAGCACGCTGGATTTCATATTGCTTGTAGTAAAATATAATTATCAATCTTTTTTCGTAAGGAACTCCGTTACTCTCTTATTGAAGTCTTCTGCATATTTAAAATGGATATTGTGGCCTCCTTCTGGATAAATGTGGGTGCTAAAATTAAAGAAAAAAAAAACAAATTACAAGTAGAAAAAATAAATGTGTCAAAACTGTCATATATGTGCATGTGCATACCACTGATAGATCTGTTCTAACCTCTTCCTCATTTGCATAAACAACGTACGTAATATAAGAGAAGTTATAATGGAGTTCTCAGTGGCAGGACCATAAGTGTTTATAAGTACAACGAAGAATGCAAGCTTAAGGGGGAGAAAATCAAAATAAAGGGGCAAATAGGAGATTGTACCAACATTTCTGCGATTTCAATTTTCAAGATGCCTGTGGATTCAGAGCCCGACAAGGACCCACAACTATAAGATGATCCTGATAATTTTTAATAAAAAAAAAAAATTGTCGAAGTTTTCTACCTTTTTACGATCAGTCAGCATATATGTGTGAGGTTTAGTAATTATGAATAAAAAATAATAATTAATTTTTTTTGTGTTTAATTCGTAGAACTCAATTTAATTTTTTTTATTTTTTATATAATGTAAATCAAATTTAATAATGTTATTATCAGTATTTTATTATTAGTATTTTAGATGTTTTTTTTTATTGTGACAGCTGTTTTGGCGATCACGGCCATTTTCAAACTGCCTTTGAAAACAGCAGTTTGAAAATGGCCTTTAAAAAAATAAAATACTTGCAGAATTTAATAATAACATTATTAAATTTGATTTACATTAAATAATTTTTTTTAAATAAAAATAATAATAATTAACTTACCAGCTATTTGGATTGGAAAATATTATATAACAATTAATATGGGGTCTTCAGTTTATTTTTTTGACAGTAAAATCGATATTTCACGGCTCATGTTGGAAATGACTTAGCGAGCTGAAAATGGTTGTGCTGACCTAAAAATGTCAGATAGAAAAAGCTGTGCTAATTTCATGATGAATTTGAAGTTTAGCCCTAGGAATGTGGGACTTTTCAAAACCCTCATAACATAAATTTTCCATTTCAATTACCCAATGATGCTCCATTTCACTGGCCACATTTCTGAACCAATCAAAACTAAGAAAGTAGTTCCTAATTTCAACAGTGAAATCCCTGAGAACATTATTTATAAAACTCAAATTCGAGTCGCGCACTTACTATGGAGACTTTTATTGGGACTCGAATTCGAGTTCCATGGATCAAGGGATAATTTTTTTTACTGCTTCTTAAAAACAGATTTCTTCTTTATAGTTAAAATTAAGGCCAGTTTTATAAACATCCGTTCGTAACGCTTGATACCATTTTTAACTAATATTGGGACTGCCGCCCGATTATTCCGTTTTATAAACGTTTGTCAGATTACCGGTCATTTGATAGCTGTCAGTTGTTGCCAGTCGATCGATTATTAGGAAACCATGCGCCATTTTAATCATAAAGACAATATATAAATTGCATCAGTGAAATGGATTTCTCATCGAGCAGTGAAAATTATCACAAGCGAATGGCAATTATTCAAGACAAAGAAATAAGATTACGAACGTTCGTTAACAAAAAACTGTTCATTACGTAACAGAAATTAGGTAGTGTGTCTATGAAATTGGCCCCGATGGGAAAATTAGTAGAAAAGTATCATAGAAAAACTGATAGAATAAAAACTCAACATACATTGAATGTTCAATGTTGCTATGCAAAACTGAGATGTGTTGTGGATCCACCAAGCCATCTTTGGCCCCGTATAAAAGGAAAGTTGGACACTGTATTTCCACCAACTTGGACATGCAAATATCTCCACGATTCTCCTGGTGGATATTCTTCATGGCGTCTGCCCATTTTTCCATAGTTTCAGCAAAATACGACTCCCCATACAAAGCAATCATGGGATCTTTCATTTTCTTGGACCATGTACTGATATCTCTTAAACCTGAAAGGTAATAATAAAATATTAAAACATGGGGATTCGTCGAAGAAATTTACTTTCGTAATATATGTATTAATAAGTTCTCACAGGGTTAATTGTTATGCTGATTATAGCATTTCTAAAAGTAGTCACAGCAAAAATATTAGTTAATTCAATCAAACAAAACAAAAGTTCCTTTAAAAGTAAGATCATTGATCACCCCCAATAAACCTGTCAGCTTCCAAATTCTTTAATGTCCATAAATTAGTATACTTTTGAATATTTTTATTAAATTGTAATCTATTAATCTATTTGTCATCTAAATATCATAGATGAACAACCACCCCTGTTAATTGCCATCTCACTATAGGTGTTTCACACCCAGTGAGATGGGCAATATGTCAGCCGATGACAAATGTTCATATATATATATATATATGTAATAAATAACAAATTTAATAGGGCAGATAATAACATAAATTCAATATTTCGATATGTGTGAAGTATTACAAACTACTTATGCAGGCGTAACAGGATGTACCCAACAAACTTCAACGGCTCCGTCCTGACTCAAGGCGTGTAACTCATGACCTAGACAAGTGCGAGCAAGTATCAAGCAATAGTTGAACATTAACAGTCAGCACCCAAAAATACACCCTTTGCAAAGTGATGTTATTATGGTCACAATTGATTTCGTTTGCCCTTTTGAGGGTTAAAAAAAATATTTGTTGGTTGGGTACACCCTCCAACATCAGTGTGTGGTCAGGACTAACCAGTGATTCGTGAGTGTGTTTGTAAACAAAAATATTTGTTGGTTGGGTACACCCTCCAAATCAGTGTGTGGTCAGGACTAACCAGTGATTCGTGAGTGTGTTTGCAAACAAAAAATGTACATGTCATTTTGGTTTTCGGTGATGTTTTTTTTCTAATCAAATACTAAAAAAAATATTTATGTTACACCATATATTTATTTATTTATTCTTAAATTTAAAAAACAAAACAAAAACATTAGCCACTCATCTCACTACAGTATATATTAATATTGTTCTACAAATACACAAAACAGGGTTTAAAAAAATAACCATAAAGCTAATAAAGCAATTGCTTCCCTATAACCTACAGTTTTTTTTTTTTTTTTACATTAATCCACACGGCCCTGAGGAAAATAATTTCACTCAGGGCTTACGTCATCTTTGAGGGTGCTGTGGGGGGGGGGGGTGTTTTTGAGGAAAGGAAGTTCTGGGAAGGAAAAGGTTTGAGGGGTGGGTCAGTATGTCCAGGAGTGATGAACATATTAATCCATCCCTCCCACGACAGTGCAAGGCGATGGATTAAGAGTCTTGCTTTTTATTTTTTGTGCTGTGTGGAGGGTCTTTTGGAGGACATGAAGTGAACCTGGATCATGAAGAAACCCATGTCGTAATAGGGAGGAAACACAGAGGCCGGCAAATCATTCCACAGCTGAGCTGTTGAACACAAGAACGAGTCGTAGAAGCGACCCCTTCTCATGTGACAAATGTCAACCATATACAAATGTTGGGCGTGCTTCCCAACTGTGCACCGGTGCCGAGAGGATCAATGATACTAGTTTCTCGGGGCATTATCCACTGAAATACCGGCTTGAGACGTCAAGGAATCTCCCTCAATCGGCATATTCCGATCCGGCCCACCACGCAGTTGGTGAGCAATGTATCCACCGCCAAGATCTGAACAAACCTCACCCCATGAACCCGGGCACCCCTGTTAAGTCACCAAACGTAGTAAACCATTTGGGGTAACCTATGGCAGAGGTGTTGGTTACCCAATGAATGGTTCCCGATAAATTAATTAATAATCAATTAATTAATTAAAAAAACATACTTTGTTTACACTACTTTATAAATATACATAAACATCTATATGTTTCGACAGCAATGCTGTCATCAGAAATATATGAATACTAAAAAATAATTTCAAATATAGACAAATGATAAAAATTAGAACACAATAATTTAAGAATAGATACATTATAAACATAACAAAAAATGATTAATTAATCAAAAATGCTAATAAAAAATAATTATAAAACATTGAATAACAAATTAATATTAGAAATTAAAAAATAATTTTTTTTTTTTATTAATATGAAAAGAAATTATTATTATTATTATTAATATTAGCACGAAAAGAAATTATTTTTATTATTAATATTAATATGAAAATAAATTTTGCGCAAAAGGATGATTAGAAGTATTATGTATAACAATGTCTTTATAAGTATCTTTACGATATATATTAAATTCAAATTTATTATTAACAATAGAAATATTTCAGTCTAAGAAATTAATGCTAAAATTTTGTCCTATTTCTATGGTGAATTAAATTTTTTTATGGATTTTATTTAGGAAATTATGGAAAATATTAAGTTGTCTTTCAAATTTAAAAAATAGGAAAAAGCGTTGATAGATAATTCAATTTAATAAATAATCAATTTTTTTTTTTAAATTGCTGTCTCTTGAATTTATTTTCATATTAATATTAATAATAATAATAATATATTTTTTAATTTCTAATATAAATTTGTTATTCAATGTTTTATTATTATTTTTTATTAGCATTTTTTATTAATTACTTACCTACTTTAATCAATTTTTGTTAATGTTTATAATTTATCTATTCTTAAATTATTGTGTTCTAATTTTTATCATTTGTCTATAATTGAAATTATTTTATAGTATTCATATATTCCCCATGATGACAGCATTGCTTTCGAAACATGTAGATGTTTATGTACATTTATAAAGTGGTGTAAACAAAGTATATTTTTTAATTAATTAATTAATAATGACACCACAAGGGGAATACCAATCGTTTGAAGAAATAAAAAATAATAATTGTTTAAAACAGTCATGTCTGGTAGCCTTTTAAAAACATAATAACAGCTTGGCATGCTTAGCTTTGAAATCAGTTGCGTTGCCAGTGTAGATTTTGTGGATAAAAAAAATCTATGGATTTCAAAAATAGTTCATTATAGTTCCTCCTTTGTTCGCCTGCGTCAAGCTGTATGAATATTTTTGTAAACAAAGATTAGTCCTCTTCCATGAAAAGGTTAGACCAGATCAGTACCAAAAGCTAGAATAGTTGACCCAAAGCAAATTGATTTTTGCTAATTCTCATTTAGCGCTTCACTATAACAACCATGTTAGTTTTGTTAGTTGCCACTCAAATCACCTTCATATCCTGCTAGTTCGGAATTAAAAATAAAAGAATTTGCTCCCCAGATAACAGCCTTTTTCACAAACTCGGGATGTTTGGCTGCTAAGAACATTGAAGAGATGCCGCCATCGCTCCAACCGAGTAAAGAAAACTTTTGGATTTCTAGTGCCTGAAAAGGGAAAAAAAGGTACCTACTTTAAAAAAAGTTAACAACCATAAATTAAAAGAAAAAACAACCTTTGATACCAAGAAGTTCTGTATTTAAAATGTAAGATTTGGCCCCCCAGATGACAGACTTCTTTATGTATTCAGGATATTTCGCTGCAAAGATTATGGAGCTGATTCCTCCATCACTCCATCCAAGAAGAGAAAACTTTTTGATTTCTAAAGCCTGAAGTAAGATATAGTGAGTAAGTAAGATATAGTAAGTAAGATATAGTAAGTAAGAAATAGTAAGTAAGAAATAGTAAGTAAGAAAGATATGGGTAAGTAAGATATAGTAAGCTAAAGGTGTTTCAAATTCATTTTATGACTATCAAATGGACAATCAGCGCCACTGCGAAGTTTGAATTTTTCAAATTACCCAAAACTCTTGAAATCCGGCAGGGTACGCGTGATGTCATACATACGCAGTTTTGTCGATTAACAGAAAGGCCATTCCCACACGGGTCGGAATGAAATAGACAAATCCCAAATTAACAAGAATATTTATATACTGTAGTGGTGACCCGTGTGTGAGTCCACGCAAAATTCTTAATGTACGTGGCTGAACGACCTGTGAGGGAGCGGTCTAAGTTCTGTCAGAACCCATCGACCAATCACAGGGCGTTTAAGTCTCTTATGGTTTTAATCGTTTTTAAAGGACAGTTTATTAATTCTAAGTAAAATTATGTATTCAATATCATATATTTAATATCAATGTTTTTTGGTCTATACCACAGGTTTTCAAACTTTTTTCCCTGTGGACCCCTTTGCCGTTCTTTTAATTTTCTGTGGACCCCCCTAGCCTGTCCATCCAAAACTTTGGTACAATACTCAATAAGTGGTATTTATTCACTGCGCGATGCATTGCTGCTGGTATGAAAATTTCTAAAAAACTTGTACATGAATGCGCCTGCGCGGACGTGATTCGCTTTAAGTGCGAAATTTACTACGGTGCTTTACTATGCGAGCAGTCTAAATGAACTCCGATCCATGGACCCCCTTTTTTTTCTCCCTGTCCCTGACCCCTTGCAAATCTATATGGACCTCCAGGAGTCCATACGGACCACTTTGGGAATCTCTGGTCTATAAGAATATATTTTTTTAGAGCCTTCATACATTTCACGAGAGTTACTTATTGGTACCATTCTAACATCAAAAAATCAAAGTGGTGCTGACCGTCGATTTGATGGTTATCAAATAACGTGATGGAGTTTAAAATATCTCAACCTAAGTATGTCAGATACGGAAAGATTAAAGCACTGGTCTCAAAGAAGAAAGCGTGGTTATGTCTGATAACGACTGGCAGTGCTCCCAGCGAAGAGCGGAATCAAGCGAAAGAAATATACAAGGGATGTAAAAAAAGAGTAAGTGTTGGAGTGAAAGAATGAAAAAAACATCTGAAAGAGGAAGAAGAAATCAAAATGACCCATCAATTACAAGAAAACATTAAACTGTTTTGGAAGGAGGTCAAAAAGTACCGGAATGGTCCAGAAAGCGGATGCATGAAAGTGATAAAATCGGAAGATGGAAAAATGTTGACAAATGGGAAAGAAATAAAAGAGAGATGGATGAAATACTTTGAAAACATCTTCGAAAGCAACCAGAGTAACAGCAATTCTAGTGGCGAGTCAGGTATGAATGTTACTAAAATCAACATGGAAGAAATTAAAAGATCGATTAAATGTATGAAGAATGGTAAGGCTGTTGGTTTAAACTATATTGCTGCTGAATACTTTAGAGGAGATAGCCGTATAATTCTCACAAGGTTATGCAAACTTTTTACCCAGTGTTTAGAGGAGGGTTACACGCCATTAGATTGGAGAAGGGCTGTGATCATCCCTCTATACAAAGGTAAAGGGTCACGTATGGAATGTGAGAATCACAGGGCTATTAGCTCGCTAAGTTCAGTTAGATAGCTGTATGGTAGGATATTGATTGAAAGGGTACGAATGGAAACAAAGGATAAAATTTGGGATGTACAAGGCGCTTTCACGAGTGGAAGGGGGTGCATAGATCAGATCTTCTCATTGCGTATGCTCAGAGAAGTTTCTGGGAAAAAACCAGAAACTTTTCTGTGCCTTTGTAGATCTACAAAAAGCATACGACCGAGTTGACAGAAAAATGTTATGGAAGGTATTATCCAAGTATGTGGTGAATACGAATCATATACAGGCAATCGCATCTCTGTTCGAGGGAAGCGTTGCATGTGTTAGGGTAAACGGTGTTTTTACGGGGTGGTTTGACATCACAAAAGGTGTTAAGCGAGGCTGCGTAAAATCACCGAGGTTATTCAATCTATACATGGATAATTATATGCAAGAATTGAAAGAGGTAGGTTTGGGCGCGAAAATAAATAATCTGAAAGTATGTTGTCTGTTGTATGCTGATGATGGAATGAAGGACTGAACGCGGTTGGCGCTAACAAAAATTTATCTAAAGAAGTGAAGCTACCCTAATATATGGCAGTGAGGCATGGAACTGGCAGAGGAAGGATGAAAGTAGACTGATTGCTGTAGAAATGAGATCTCTGAGGCAAATGTGTTGTAAAACTACGAATGATTGTGTGGAAAACGTTGAGATTCACAAAGAATGTAAGGCTGATATAAGCATAATGAGAAAGATTAAGAAAGGGACGCTTCGAAGGTTTGGGCATATAGAGCGAATGAACGAAGAAAAGGGTGTAAGGAGAATATATGATGCGAATGTGAATTGAAGAAGAAGTCGGGGACGCCCTGGGAAGACATGGCACGATGAAGTGAATCAAATACTTGAGTCGGGCCATGTCAGAATTCGGAATAACAGAAGAAAATGTATGAATGTTAATGAAGCAAGAAGTGTATGCCAAGATCGAGTTGTGTGGTGATCCATCCTCTTTGCCTACCCAGGCGAAGAAACGGCGTGATGGTTAGTTAGTTAAATAAAAATAAAAGTATGTGGAAGAAGCACACACTTTAACCAAATTTTTTTTTAAAGTTAAACATAACCTCAAATTTGAATCAAAAGTAATTATTGCATTTAAAACCGGAGTTACCATAATAATGAAACAAAATTGTTCTATTTTATTAAATTTCTAGATTATGTTGACAGACTCTAACCATTTTATTTAGAAAAAAGGATTGCTAGACTCTTTTAGAGTTTTGGGGGTTAGATATCACATTTCAAAAATACTCACCCTCATCAGCAAAAGAGCCAAGTCTGCATCTTTTTCGTAGAAATTAAGGGGAAATTCTCTATAAGGGGGGATGCTCTTTCCATAACCGGGGGGGTCCCATGCTATTATGGTAAAGAGGTTCTTGTCCAACCCCTTAATTTGAGGGGTGAAATCAGTCCAGATGGACCCCAACGCTCCGGGCATGCAAAGCAGTTTGTGCGGCCCTTTGCCAGTTTTTAAATAGTTGACATCGGTATCGTTAATGCGGATTATTTTCTCCTAAAAAATGAAAACCAGAAAATTTAACTAATTTAATGAATATAATTAATAGGTGGATAAAAAATAAAACATTAGATTTTACTACATAATCTGAGCTAACGTAACCTATACAAACATTATACAACATCCTTTGAGAATACATCCGTCCATAAGAGTGCAAAGTTTTCAAAATTGATACCGACAGATGTCTTAAAAAATATTATCAAAATTAATTAAAAAAGAATCTTTTCAAATCCGGACAGCAGAGAGGTACCTACCTAGAATATACCTTATGTGGCTTACTTTTGCAGGCCATTTAAAAAACTTTGACAATGCAAGTCAAGATATATCTGTCTGTAGTTAGTGAAAAGAGAGAGCACTGAAAAAAAAATCTACAGCTATGAGGTGATTTTTCATAAAAATGGTGCTATACAAATCATGCAAATATATTATTATTATTACATCCTGTGATTTTTTACGGGTAACAACTAGTAATAACTACATAAAACTGTAAAATGGGGGCCTTAGCACAGGTAGATACTGAAAAGATTATATATTTTGGTTGGTGATTACAAGGTGGAGTTAAAAAAGACTGGGGTTCCCATGTACCCAGGGTATCATAGGCAGTATAAAACACCGACTCATCAACGATATATGTGTACTATCATGAAGCACGGCGGACAAAAGCGGAACATCCATTCACAGTACAATGGGCGAAATCTCAAAGTGTGTCATAAACAAAATATTGATGATTTAGACATAAATATTTTGTATTTTGAACATATCATAAAAGACAGCATTAGGTAGCTATTGATCGTAAAGATAAGAGTAATACCTTTATAATAAGCATTTGTGTGCATGATTCTTAATCTATAAGTATCGATATTGATAGCAGCTGGTTATCAGAATATGGGATGTTCAACTCTATGTATATATTATGATATTGTATAATATGTATACCTACAGGTAGGCACTTAACAATAACTGATAAGAAATTATTTTTAGTAATTAAACAATAACTCGTACCATGGAGACACCGAGAGTGGAGGCTGTAGAAGCTCTGCTCTACTCTTAATGCGTTGCATACATTGTTATTGTCAATAAAAAGAATGTGAACCATTAATGATGACAATAAAAACTGAAAAGGGTTAATAAATCAGTCATACAAAGACTTTCAATTAACTATCTTAACCCTTTCGTACACAAGGCTATGCAAGTATCCGATATCTAAGTTGTGTACTCACGTCGCAAGTAACTTGTCGCGCACAGTCCGTACATATCGCTACTGAAATCACGAGACCCGCGTCAGTTTTGGACATTTCAGATTTTAAGTAATTGATAAAACTTCTTTAATTAATGTAAATTCATTTTGCAGCTATTTTAATAAACATATAAAATATGAAACCATTGGTTTTGAAACATGTAGATATTTATTTATTAAAATAGTGGTTTAAACAAAACGGTTCTTCTTTATTTAATTACTAAAACGTTTATAAACCTAAGTAATGTCGCATTTTGGAACGAACATATATAAAGTTTCGTCGACTTAAGCGGCGAAGACTGGAGACTGGCGTCGCTGATGAGTCAACAAAATGTCGGCGACGAGTACATGTGTACGAACCCCCGCGCGGATCGGATACTTGCATCTCAGAGTGCCGATCTATTGACTCATCTAGACTGTGCAACACTTCACAATATCGATCTGTCACAGTAAACTTTGATGTATCACATAATATAAAAGACAATAACATAAGAAACAGTGTGAAACAAATAAAGTCCATCAGAGGAACCTTTTGCCATCCTAATAAATTAAATAAGGAAACATTATTCTTAAATATTTTGGTTTGTTAAGCCGAAAAAAAGCTGAGAACAAATGGGTTAAAGTAAATAAGCTTGAATACTCTTCTAAAGACACAAATATATTATGTAGGTATTGTATACAATTATGGATTGAGATAAAAACATGCCAATAAAAAATAACAAAAGTAAAGATAACACTATGCTAATAAAATAATCATCATGACCTTTGCATGTGAGAAGGAAATATGAAATCTATTATTCTGCCGGGGTCAATGTTTATGGTTTTATATAGGATTTTATTTACGACTAGCTGAAAGTATCCAGCGTTGCTTGGGGTTATGAAGTTTTGAGGTTGTGATGTGTTACCCCTACCCCTACCCTGTAATTTTCCACTTATTTTGAAAGTCAAGTGTGCAAAATTTCATCAAGAAACACCAAAATTCTGCTTCAAGGGGTGGGAAAGCAGGATGGGGGTGGTTTTTCGAAATGTCATGTAGACTTGTAGTGACCTTCCTCTTGTTTTGAAGGTCAAGTGTGCAAAATTTCATCAAGCTCGGAATAAAACTATAGATTTGTATACAAAACAAACAAATAAATACTGCCTGGGACAGTCTTCATTATTAATATAAATTTTAACAATTTGTATAATATAGCAATTTTTTTTAAATTCTATTTCAATGATTATTGTTATTTTATTTGCTAAAAGAATATGATAAAGGGCAATAAATCAATAATTTTATCAGTATAAATCAACCATTTGTTTACAAATAATATGAAATGAGTCATGTGGTGATTTTAGCAGCCCATTTTCTGAATTTTGTCAAACGATGTGTGCTGTCCATATGTAGTATTGAAAATGTCTATCGATGTAGCATCGTTAAGCATCTGAACCGCTTTACCATTAGGCGCATTGTGAAAAATGCAAGTTGGAGTTTTTGATGTAACTGCAACTATCGATGAGACCATATTGGTTGCAATCAGAGTTTACTGACCAACCAGTGTTGCCACCTATGATAGCCCATTATGCATTAGACCTGTGTTATTTTATTGCACTGGAATGAAGTTATAGAAATATCGTTCCCTAGGTCTCCATTAATTTGTGTTGATTACTCTTGTCATCGTTAGAACTTACTCCCCTTTAAATCTTATCTAATCATTACTCTTATAATATTATAATCTTACAATAAATCTATATTTTGTCAGTGGATTAGGTAATTTTTGCTGCCGAGTACTCTTAAATGTACAAGTATTATTACTTTGAGAAAATAATCAACGGATATAAAATTTTAAACAAAATTCCAAAATAAAAATTGTTAGTATTTATGGAACATGCGCCTATGATAATAATACTTGGATGACATGTATAGCGCTGTTTTCATGAAAAATCACCCCAAGGGCACTGTAATATCTACCCATCTGTTTCTTCTATTATATAAAGAAGAATGTCCCGGGCGGGCAGTGTTTGTTTGTTTGTTTGTTTGTTTGTTTGTTTGTTTGTTTGTTTGTTTGTTTGTTTGTTTGTTGGTTTTGTATACAAAACTACAGTTTTATTCCGAGCTTGATGAAATTTTGCACACTCGACTTTCGAAATAAGAGGAAGGTCACTGTCTACATGAGATTTAGATAAACCACACCCAACCTCTTTTCTCACCCATTAAAGCGTAATTTTGGTACTTTTTAATGAAATTTTGCACACTTGACGTTCAAAATAAGAGGAATATTACTGGGTAAGGGTAACACATCACAATCTCAAATCTTTACTCCAAACCATTCACAACTCCGGGTACTTCAGTTAGTTAATAATAAAAGGATGTATGCATTGGAAAATAAAATACAGTGGTTGTTTCTCACATCTGCTATTACAAAGGATGCCGCTGGAAATGAATATAAAAAATGTATGCTCTATTAACTTGTGTTCATTTTCACCATTGTTTCTGTTACACCGTATAAATAGAAACTTGCGGATGTATAATTCTTTTTATTATGTAATCTGTTAAAGTGACACAACTGCAACATCCATTACATTCATAAATCAACTGATCATCATGCCATTTACCGAGGGTATAGGCAGAGAGGATGAATCGGTACAGAACTCTGTTTTAGCAAACACTCCTAGCTTTGTTCACATCTGTGCATCGTCTCACAGATGCCCTTCTGTAAATACCGACTCTTGAAATGACCTGACTCAAACACTCAATTGTGCATTGTCTTCCTGAGGTGCCCCCGACTTCTTCATCCATTCATCTGCTTGGCATACATTCTCCCGACACTTCTTTCTCCGGTATAGTCCGCACCTTCTTAATAATGCCACGGTTCGTGATTACCCCGGAATTGCCCATCGGATAACCAAAATTTGTATCCGTTGAACGCCGACGTATCCTATCGGCAATGTGGAAAAATTATTTCTCTGAATATAAATAACTATTCTGAGGAAACTACTTATGAAAGATATTTACAAATTTTTTGATATATAAACTCATTATTTGGTAAGGCGGTACATTTTACAAAAACATCATCTACTAAAAAATAAGCAGCTATTTTGTAAGTTATTACAGAAAAAAAAACTGGCGGTCAGCATGCAAATTTACCCCCGGCATACTACCAGAGTATTACATTGCGGGAGCTCGGCGTTTCAAGGTAAGATAGAGTAATATAGACTATTCTTCATTACAAAAGTAGGTAAATATTAAATATTTAAGTTTCTTCAGTCAATTTACTAAATAATAAATTGTACATGTGACTGATAATGCTGCTGGGACAGAAAAAAATCATTTGTTTTCGTCTAAAATATGATGTGAATGAAAGTCAAATAATGTTTTGGAAAAAGTAGTGACGTAAACTAATGTTTGTTATTGACAATGTTATTTGACAATTGAATGGGCGCGCCTTCGTGTCACAATAATAAATGCCGGTCATAATAGCAAAATATTAATGAATAAATAAGCATAAATTTACTTTCAGGTCTTAAAATATCTATTTAAAAAAAGTTTTATAAATATGCTTTAAATTTTATTACAATAGGTAATGTTTCGTTAAATGACATAAGGAAAATAAAGTTTTTTCCATCTGACTGAAGACTGAACCAACTTAAAAAGTTTTGACAGATCAACTAAGTTTGATATGATACTACGAAAAGTTGATAAAAAATAATAGTGGCTAATCAAAATCACCTGAAATTCTACATTTTCGCCAGAAATGTTTCTCGCGAAGATTATTTGTGCACAATTTTTATTTGATTTCACTAAATTACTTAGAAAGCTTCTATAGACATTCATTTTAAAGTTTACTGTTCACGAATGAATGAACTACGGAGAACTGCATAAAAATCAAATATACCACTAGCGAACTCTGCGAACAGTGTTCGATATTTGAATTGAGAAGATAAGATTTTATGCTGAAGACTTTTCCACTTTTCTTTACGAACACATACTAATGAAAATGTGATAACAAAAACGATGTGTACCAACTGATTTAGGAATTATTTATAATTCTTCATTGGCGTATTCATAAAGTTACATGTAAATGAAGTGAATTAGTGAATACTGAATAAATATTATTTACATAAATTTCAAGGGCAAATGAAAATCATACGTTTTTGGCGGTTTCCTGCAACAGTGGAATTATGATTTACCAAGAAAGGTATGTTCGATTGTAGCCTTTATGCGAATGTAAATAATGACTATAATAGGGTAACATAATCGCATGTAGAGATAAAAAAGTGAAAATGAATGGAATCTATTATCTAACGAGGAATGACTCCACGGTATGTGTCGTTTAAATTTGTGGTTTGGATGGGTAAAAAATCTAACTAAACTGATTTTCTTATCGAAAGGAATAGATAGAGTTATACCTATAACTATAATCATACAATATTGGCTACAAAAATCTGGTTTTTCCATAATTTTCTATTTTCATGTTTTTTATAAGCGTTTGTGACTTTTACGAAGAAAGTTTATATCGCAATTTTACGGTGTTTCATTATATGAATACAGAACGTCGTCTGAGTTTAACCCTCTCGTACACGAAATACTCACGAGGCCCCAAAATTAGTCATCTTTGACAAGCTGCATTTCATAATTCTAATAATATTTTTTTAATTCAACTCTACCACCGATTACTTCAGACCTTGCTTGAGGAACATTGACAGTTCAAAAACTCACCACTGGAAGAAAACACTTACCGATGTTGATTTTAAATTTCATTGTCTAACGTTTTTATGTGGATGTCCGTTTCTCCTGTGATGTAATGAGGTATGTTTTTTTAAATTATATTCTTTATAGGTCTAAAATGAGTTCACGAAATCATAAGGATTGTATTTCTAGTAATGATTCATCAGGTACAATATAGGCAAACAGGTTACGTGGAGCGGACACTAAACTAAAAAGAAGTGAAGAAAATTCTTCGAGCTTCTTTTTTTCTGGCAACGTCACAATCCAACGTAATAGTAACTCGATGGGTTGACAGTAATCTTGTCCACATTACTTCCACTTTTGCAAATGCTCAGTCATTCTCTACAGCTAAGAGGTGGTGCAAGCAAGCTAAAGCTAAGATAGAGATATATATATAGGCCATTTTCTGTTGAAATATACAATAAACGCATAGGAGGAGTTGATCCAATAGACTCTTTGGTAGGCATGTATCCGCATGGACTATGCCATAAGAGATGATATTTCAGAATTTTTTCCACCTTCTCAATGTGACATTAGTAAACTGTTTTAAACTGGATTTTATGGCGAATGGACCCTAACGGGTCATTCGACTTACTATTATTCAAATCAATTACTTTACCTCATATAAATACTGGATGCAGTCATTCAGTCAAAAGAGGTCGTCCAACATCCTTGAGCCAATACCTATGAAGAAAAAAATAAGGACAAAGGCTCCAGGTGAGCTAATACAAGATGAAGGGGTGCATTTACCGAAAAAAAAACTGACAATCCATTTGTTCCAAATGTCATCTACAGGGTTGCAAAAAGAAAATGAGGTATATTTGTAGTAGCTGTAGTGAATCCCTTTTGTCCGAGTAATTTGAAGAATTTCATTCAAGCCACTAAAGCATTTTTTATATACAAAAAAATATATTTACATGTACCTACCAATAATAAGCCTTCAATTAATAAAATGTCAAGTTTTTTGATGCTCAAATATGTTCTTTTACTTGAAGACGCATTCAAATGTTTCGTATGTCAAAGTTATAACCTCTACACCCTTTGATCACCTTAAGCCTCAAATGAGGCACATAAATATAACAATTTTCTAATAAAGGTAAAAATAAAATAAAAATATGTTTAAATTTCTCTACCCATTTAACTATAGAAAGTATCCTTAAACAATTTTATTTAATCATATTTCATAATTCGTGCACGAGAGGGTTAATTTGATTTGCAAAGAAAGAGTTACATTTAATATAAATCACTAGACAAGTAATGTATTTACAGTAAATTAAAAACACTAAACACAAATAATGCAAGGCTGATGTAAGCGCAATGAGTAAGATTAAGAAAGGGATGCTTGGATGGTTTGGACATGTAGAGCGAATGAAGCACGAATGGAGTGTAAAGGGAAAATATGAGGGGACTGTGAATGGAAGAAGAAGTTGGGGATTCCCTCCGGAAGGCATGGCACGATCAAGTGAATAAAATATTTTGGTCGGGCTATGTCAGATGTCAGAATAACAGAAAATAACGTGTGAGACGATGTAAGAATGTGAATGAAGCAAGAATTGTTAGCCAAGATCAAGTTGTTTGGCAGTCTGTCCTCTATATAACCTTACGAGGAATACTCTGTAATGGTTAGTTGGTTTGTTACAGTAAACAATTTTTTCTTGGTTCGAGCCTGTGGGCCGCGGTATCCAAAGTGGTACTTAAAAAAAAACTTTTTTCTAGCACGAAGTTTCTACCTGGTTTTAGGTTTTAACCATGGAAAATAAATACGTGCCCAATAAAAATCTCTGTGGTTGTCAAACAGATATTTTGTCTATGATTGTCATCGGCTGATTTTCATCATGGGGGACTGGACGTTTCGACTAAAAAACAATTTCGTCGGATTCTTTAAAAATATAAGCACAATATATTGCTTGTTGATACTTTTCAGTCTTTTTAATATATCTTTAAGTTTATATGAAGATCAAATAGGAAAATTTGACTGGTAAATTTACAAATTATCGAAAGTAATGTTCTATACTGCATGTAATGTTCTCCATTGATTATTGAATATTAAATGTATTTTATTTTTCAAGGAAACAAACCTACGTTGGAAAGTTGAAGTTTTCCCATTTTGATACAGTGTCGGCCGCCAAAAAAATTATTGTAGCAACAGAAGAAAATGTACTCGCTGCCCTCAGTTTAAAGTCAGGTTAGAGAAACCATACAATTTACATGACTAACATTTAACATGTTTCTTAATATTAACATCTTCGCAGGCGAAGCAATATTTGCACTTTATTCATTTTTTTTTTGTTCATTCATTAAAAAAAAATTATTCATTAAAAAAAAAACAGAAAAACCTGTTTTTGTTGTATTCAGATCTAGTCTTAATTATTTGAGATATCACGTGTTATCATGTCACAATTACGCTAATAAGGGTCTAAGCTCTTCCACTTAGCTTGGAAAAATAGCCGATTTAGTTAATTATTGTTATATTATAAAAAATAATAAAAGTGATTTGGTTTACAATATGAACTTTGAACGACCAGTGAGTGTAGATTGTGTAAATTAAAACATCATGTTAGCTTTTATTCAACTGAAATATCAGCAATTTGGTTGATAAATGATACTCAGGGATGCGAGAATATCATCTTTCTGCATTCCTCTTGAAATTTTCTTATTTTGGTATTCATGTGCTTTACATAAGTTAATAAACAAAATGAAAATCTTGTCAGCAGGAATTGTAAATGAATCGATTTGTGATTGAATGTTTATTCATTATGTGTTTTTGGAATTTAGGACAGATCTTGTGGCGTCATGTTTTGGAAGGGACGACCCCTGGGAACATTGAGATGCTTCATGTATCGGAGGAGGTGGTAACCGTGTCAGGAAACAATCCGTCTTTAATAAGAGGCTGGGACAGTACCACAGGTTAGTCATTTTACAAAATAGAGCTTTGACTTTTTTGAAGCATTTCAGTAGAAATTTGATGTAGAAACTTTGTCAATAATGCACCAAACAAACAAGTCATTTGATTCACTACTCCGGAAAGTGTGATTTTTAATCTATGTAAAGTTATATTCCTATTTACCTTCTACCGCCCAGACTACCTTCTTTAATTTCGATAAAAATTATTACACTTTTGGGTGCTCTACCACTGACAGCACGAGCAATAATCATACATGTATTTATATTATTATAAATAGGTATGTTAGTTGTAAGACTCTAGTTTTAAGCCATAGTTGTACGTCATTTTGCAGTATTGTATACACAATATGCACTTGGTCATAGATATGTATTAGTTTTAAATGGGTACTGGGTTTATATATGTGTTAGGTTTTTATTCTAGTTATGCCTACTTAAGTTTAAATTGTCACTAGCTATAACTTTTAGTTGGTGAGTGACTACCTATAAGCCGTAGATGTGAGTCACTAATTGTAGGTCTCAGTAGTTAGTCCCTAGCCATAAGTCTTACTTATATGCCATTAGTAATAAAGTTTAACTGTAAGGTATTGGTTCTATATGTTATTTTATTAATTGTAAAGCGCCCTTGAGGTGATTTTCTCACGAAAACGGCGCTATAGAAGTAATCCAATTATTATTATTATTATTATGATATGCTTGGTGTAACTTTAAGTGACTAGCTTAGGTACGGGGGCTCCATCGAAGCCAGAGTCAACATAGACCATAGACAACTGCTGACCCTGTACAAATCGCAAGTATGCCCAACTGTTGAATTTGGCAGCCACCTCTGGTCAAAGCCTTGAAAAAAACCCTTGAACGGTCTGTTCGTTTGATAGATTCCCCTATCTTAAACGAATTACAATCTTTAGAGCACAAACCTGAATGTTGTGCTTGTTCTACCGGTATTTCAATGGAAATTGCTCTGAAGAACTGGAATCATTGATCTCTTTGTCACCGGTGCAGTCGGGAAACACGCTAATGCACACACAATGAAACTCGCCAACGCTCAGCATCTGAACTTGGTTGACATTTGTCACATGAGAATGGGTTGCTTCTACATCTCATTCTTCAGTTCAACAGCCCAGTTGTGGAATGATTTGCCGGCTTCTGCGTTTCCTCCCTCCTACAACATGGATCTCTTCAAGACCCATGTTCACTCCTTTCTCTCTTCATAAAAGCCCTCCACACAGCATCCTTAAAGATGACATAGGCCCCGAGGGAAATTATATTCCTCAGGGTCTCCTGTGTGGAGTTAATGCAAAAAAAAAAAATTGCTAAAAACTAACAGAAGGCAGTCGAGCTCCTGAGGTTTATATCACAAAAATTGTGGTAAAAAATTGCGTATATGATTCTATATAATACATATTATAGAATCCTTTACGAGACAGAGTCTGTCCTTTCGCTTTACCCATTTATGCCTTGTGCATGTTTATTCCCTATATGCGACCCTTTAGCCACACTTACACAATACATAATTAGCTATGACTGAATACCTAACAAAAGGTAGTTAGGTGTATATATATTATCTTTTTTTTCTTATGTAAAGCGGTAACTTTGTTATGTGACATTATAATTTAATAATAAAACAATCATTTTATTTACATCTCTTTTATTTTTATAGTTATTGCCGACCGGGTTTCGCTACTACCGTAGCTTCTTCCTAGTTAGATTAGATAATTTAGAAGCATTAGAGATAAGAAAATCCAAAAACATTAATAATAGACTCATTATTAAAGATGTTCCCAATTAACAAAGTACACTTTTCGCCCTTGAGGTGATTTTCCCACCAAAATGGCGATATAGAAGTAATCCAATTAATTATATTATTATACTCGCTTCCCAGTGCCCCTGGGAGCATAGTTTAATATTATCTTGCCCTAAAGAAGCCACAGTAGCGAAACCCTGTCGGCAATAAGAATAAAAATAAAAGTGATGTAAACGAAGTTATTGTTTTATTTAAAATATATATATATATTATCAGTTAGGTAACTTTTTGACATGGTAGCATAACTTAACGATGAATGTTTGTAGGTTACCTTCTGTGGGAGTGGTCCCTATGGCTGCAAAGCTCTCCGACTGGGGCCCGCTGGTGGGTGGAGGGGGACTTGCTGCACCACCTGTTGCCTGCGCCCTCCTCGCATCTGGAGCTCACCACCTACAACCTGCGCACGGGGCACAACAGGGGTTCCACCAGCAAGCTGCCTGCCTCCTGGATCTCCCCCAGGTAATTACATATCCATAATCCTCTAAGTGGGATTGGAACCTCTATGGACTCGTCCAGCATTTGGGACGTACTAGGCACACCTCAGCAACCAATTTTCCTTGGCTCATTGCCTTGAACTATAGTTTGAAGGATGTGTCCTTTTGGTGTATTGAGACGTTTCATTTTTCAGCTCCACACCCAAACTTTAAATCAAATCCTTTTCAACTTTTCCTTCTTAAAGAAACTATATTCATAACTTAGTTATTAACCTGTGGAACTCCAAAGCGCACCGAATCAGCCACAATTTTCCGTTGGATGCCAATGTGCACTATGGAAGTGATTCTGAATGGTCATGTTCTCAAGGGATTTTGAGCCTTAAATATGTTCGTACAATACTCAAATAAATTTTATTCAATTGCCAAATGAAAATACTAAGTCTAAAATGGTTACGCTTCTCATTTGGCACACGCTTGTGCACCAACTTAAAAATAAATAATATCCTGTCACCGCGAAAAATATTTCCAGTTATCAAAGTCATATTGTACTTATTTACAGGAAAACCCCATTTTATTTTATTTGTATTGTGAAGCGCACTTAACTTTATGGAAAATATTGTTAAATTTCAAAAATGTTTTCCTATTTCCTTATCTTTTTTTTGTAACATGAGATGGAAAAAAAAAATTCTAAAAATAAATGGTGCTATTTACAAAAAAATCTTTTTGCAAAAAAAAAACACCTCAGTAATTACTAAAGTACACTCAGCTGGTGGCTCCGGTTTTTAGTGATTTCTCGGCCGAAAATGCCAATGGTTGTGTAGTTATGACCAAACTGGACAGACTACCAACGTGGCGAAGACAACGAAAGTTATGCATTTGGTGTGCAGGTAGAAGCAAAGGAGGTGCGCTGCTGTGCGAATATGTCATTTGCAGTGGTTTCGGTGAACAATGTTGATGACACTTTTGTGCCTGCGGTTTCATATTAATAATGGTTCATTGCCCATCTCCCTTGTTTCTATCATCTATTGTATTTAACCTTTGCGGCGAGTTAAATCTTCCATTTTCACGTAATAAAATTGTGTGACAAAGTAAAGTCCATGCTTGCTGAGTTCCCGCTAAGATTATTTGGGAAATAATAAAGGTATTGACAACATTATTGATATTACCCGCATCCCGACTCCCCATATGAACATGAATTCTTTAAACCAAAGTAAAACATAGCTGATAAATGATAAAGTCAAATACCTCCCTCTACTCGAATTAGTTCAATTGATTATACAGGCCGTAGCGTATGTCTTGTTAAGTGGGAGGAAGTCATGAATTATATTCTAGTAGTGACTACCTGACTTCACCCGAGCTTCAACACTCTTTCTTATTATTTTTTATTTATTTTTTATTGAACTTGAAAGCTTTGTAACAAAGAAATTTTTGTTTTTGGAAATGATAATCCGTGGCGGAATTCCGTTATAATAATTTATTAAAAACAATTTAAAACTTTTTTCAAATGATATTTTATGACTAGACCGGCTATCTTCAGACTCGTACAAAATTTTCTACAGTATATATACAGTTTTTGGAGGTATGAAGATTTGGGTTTATGAAGATGGTCATGATAGGCTGAAACCGGTCAGGTTATAAAATAAAAAGTGAAATTTTTTTAAAAAATTGTTTTAATAAATTATTAAAAGAAAAAAATATTTTTGCTTAGAATTAACAAACGAACGAATGATCCTAATATAACATTAATTAATAAAGTAAGGAAAATTATATACTCACCGCTTCTCAGTATGTTCACATTATGAAAACAATACAACACATTTAAATAAATCAATTAAGAAAACATTGTCAGTTAAATACGAGTAAAAACACACTATAAATGTGAAAACCTCACAAAATTCAGAATTTTAATTGCTTTATAACTACCGATTTAAAACGATTTAAAATTTTACCGATAATAAATCATTACCCATCCAAATTTTAAAGGAGTGGGAGTAAATTAAATCATATAAATAAGTCGTCACAATGTGGATTAACCACAGTTTGAAAGTGGCCTTAAACGCTGAAACAGCTGTCACAATAATAACAACTAAAAATACTTGCAGAACTTAATAATAACATTATTAAATTTGGTTTACATTAAATTAAAAAAAAAAATTAAAATAAAATAATATGATGTAGTTTAGATATATTTAAAACATGTATTTTTGTCATATTCGTTACCAACAGTAAAAAAGGTGTACCTTATGGTAGCACTACACAATCATCAAACCGTCCAACTCCGAACCTGGTTCAGTGTTGGACGGTTGGCCGATCGTGTAGTGGCTATGAGGTGTGTTCAAAAGAAAAGGTGAATTTTGAATTTTCACAGGCTGTGTACATTCGATTATCGAATTTTTGTTTTTGTTATGTTGGTACACATATGTTTATCATATGTTAGCATTATCAGCCATTTTGGATTAGTGGTTTGTTTTGGACAACTGAAAAGGTTAGTCACGTTTTTGTGTGTTCTTCGATTTTTTACTTTTGAAAAAAATGGATCAAAGAATATGTATTAAATTTTGCGTTAAAAATGTAATGGAGTGCTCCAACACACTTAAAATGCTGACTCTGGCATTCGGCGAGTCTACTTTGTCTCAAAAAGGTGTTTATAAGTGGTACAAGCGCTTTACAGAAGGCCGAGAAGATGTTAATGATGATGAGCGTCCTGGAGTTGCAAACACGTCAACAAACGAAGAAAACTTCAAAACATTGAAGAAAATGGTTTTGGAAAATCGTCGAACCACTATTAGGAAAGTTGCAGAGGATGTTGGCATATCAATCGGCTCATGCCGTGAAATTTTCTCAGATGTTTTGGGCATGAAACGTGTGGCAGCGAAGTTTGTTACGAAATTGCTAAATTTTGAGCAAAAGCAACGTCGCATTAGTATCGCTCAGGAGTTGTTGAATGACGTCAACGACGATCCAGATTTGCTTAAAAGGGTCATAATTGGTGATGAAATGTGGGTATATGGTTATGATGTCGAAACCAAGGCCCAATCATCCCAATGGAAGCGGCCAGAAGAGTCAAGACCGAAAAAAGCACGCCAAGTTCGATCAAATGTGAAGGTTTTGCTCACTGTTTTCTTCGATTACAATGGCGTGGTGCATCATGAGTTCTTGCCAACAGGTCATACGGTTAATAAGAAATACTACAAGGAAGTTATGCAACGTTTGCGTGAAGCAATACGGCTCAAACGATCGGAATTGTGGAAAAACAAATCATGGATTTTGCATCACAATAATGCCAGCTCACTGGCCAAAAACAACACCGTAATCATGCCTCAACCACCGTATTCACCAGATTTGGCTCCCTGCGATTTTCTCCTATTCCCGAAACTGAAGAAACCAATGAAAGGAAAGCGTTTTGCCACAATTGATGAGATAAAGTCAGAATCGAAGAACGAGCTGATGGCCATACCGAAAAGCGCATTCCAGAAGTGCTCCGAGGATTGGAAGAAGCGCTGGCATAAGTGCATTATATCTGAGGGGGATTACTTTGAAGGGGAGAAAAAGGAGATTGATGAATAAATAAATACTTTTCGAAAAAATTCGAAATTCACCTTTTCTTTTGAACACACCTCATATATAATGGAGCCACTACATGATCGTCCAACCTTCCAACTCCGAACTCCAATAGTTCATTATCATGGCAGACGTCGAAGCAATAGTTGTGTCCGCGGTGTATCTTATCAGTGCCCACAATTATTATGTAGAAGTAAATATAGACGACGCAACATTTTTTAGTTACGTCCAAAGTAAAAATACAAACAAAAGACACAGTGGGATTAAATATAAATGAAATATGATTTGAGATTTTCACGGCATGTATTATAGTGATTTATTTTTGTTATTATGTTGTATGTGATAGTTACATTTTTCTAAGTATGTATATATTTTCACAAACTTCCTCAACTTCTCAGTGCTCTGCTTTTTTGTACGTGCAAGGGGGCAACAAACTACAGACAAAAACAATTCCACATTAACTAACTAACTAACCATCATGCCGTTTCTCAATGTTTCGTTTTGACCCCCAAACAACTCCATCTTGACATACACTTTTTGCTTCATTCACATTCATGCATCGTCTCATATATTCCCTTCTATTATTCCGACTTTTGACATGGCCCGACTCAAGTATTTGATTCACTTGATGGTGCCATGTCTTCCTCGGGCGTCCCCGGCTTCTTACATTCACATTCGCGTCATATATTCACCATAAACTCTTTTCTTCGTTCATTCGCTTTACATGCCCAAAACATCTAAGCCTCCCTTTCTTAATCTTACTCATTATGCTTACATCAGCCTTGCATTCTTTACGAATCTCAACATTTTTCACATGATCATACATGGTTTTACCACACCTTCGTCTCAGAGATTTCATCTACAGCATTCAGTTTACATTCATCCTTCCTCTGCCAGTTTCATACCTTACTGCCATACATCAGGGTTGGTATCAGTACTCCATTGTGGACTGCTCGCTTCGCTTCTTTGGACAACTTTTTTGTTAGGGCGAACTGCGTTCAGTCCTCTATTTTTTTTTAATATGAATACCGCACAAGAGTCCCAACTGCTCCCAACCGTCTGGAGCCAGTGAGACTATTGCATCCCCAATTGGGGAATGTTGTGAGGCTGAAGGTATTGGGGAGGGGAAGGCGAAGAGGAAGGTGGGGAAATACCTGGCTATTCAGATCTGGTCACCAAACACGGCTAAAAGCCATGTCAAGTAATGTTTCAATTCTGAATGGTGGTCTTTCACCAGGGCGATACTGAGTATCTTCCAGTCTGGAACGTGCCACTGGAGCGATCAAGGGTCAACTCGATTGAACTCGAGCTAACACGCATGAATTACCCTTCTACACTATAGCCTAATAGTTTAGAGTTGGACGATTGGACAATTGTGTAGTGCTACCATTAACCTTTACAACGCATTAACCTTTTCATAACACAATCTATCCCATCACGAGGCACATTTTGACATAATGCATGTATTTTAGTGAAACTTTATGTATCACATACGTGATATCCACATACGAGGATAGCTGCCGATTGATCACATATGAGACAGCCGTGTAGATCGCTTTTATTCGTTATAAAATTTTAATATTGTTATTTTTTATCTCAGATGTATCCTGTCCGCTCCGTATTACACCTGCATAACGGGAGCTGACACTGCAAGCGCCCAGATAATATCCATGGACGTGACGGCAAATGCGATACAGCTCTTCACCAAGTCCATCGCGAGCATTTTTCCCAGCTCCAACACCAACCACGTGGAGCTGAAATCATTGTCGGAGAGCGTTCCCGGAATCATCGTCAACGGTAAAGTGATACTGCTGAAACCGGGAAACTTTCAAGTGACGAATTTGCAGCTGAGAGATGAGACGACTCCGGTTAATGTCGTGAAATACAATGATCACTTTGCCCTTCTACAGAGCCGCTACACAGATGAGGTATGTTTTTTTGGTACACAAATTATATTAATAATAAAAAATATCCCATGACGTTTTTCTATGGATTTTTTATGATGAATATCCTCTGTTCAAATTTTTCTATGGATTTATAATGAAATTTCCCTGTTAACCGTCAGCACCCAAAAATTCAGACTTTGTAGTCTGCTAATGCAAGAAATACTATGAATGATTTATTTGTAAATTCTATATGGTACATAGGAAAATGTATAAGGTTTCAAACGACAAACATTCTCAAACTGTATTCTTTTAAATTCTATATGAAATACGTACTGGAATTTTAGGTAAAACATTCAAAAATGCCTTCACTGGTTTTCAAACTGCACCTATTTTCGTTCATTTTGGTTTGTATCTTATACAATTTAAAATATTACAGTTTGAGGATTTTTGTCTTTTGAAACCTTACACATTTTTCTAACTACCCGTATAGAATTTACAGATAAATAATTTGTAGTATTCCTTGAGTTAGCAACCTACAAAGTGATATTTACGTACATTATTTTTGAGAGCTGGCCCTTAACATTTTTCTATGGATTTTTAATGAATATCCCGTTTTAACATTTTTCAAAGGTTGTAATTGTGAAAAAAAAATTCTATTGATAAAATTGCAATTGGGGTAATTGGAATCTACAATACATACACACTTCAATGTTTCAATATCTAACTTGATTGATGATGTAGTAAGAGATTTCAACAGATCAAAAAAAAAACAAACCTAGACATGGGAGAAATTGAATGAATGAATTGAATGAATGAATTGAATGAAAAATTAAATGAATAATTTTAATCTCCTGACATGCCTGATCTGTTTCTGAATTTAACTTAATTAGTAATAATTAATTCTTCATTCCTTAGCTTAGGCCTTTTGCAGCCATACAATTATTTAACGCGCTATACCATAATTATGGTGCGGATACTATGGGCGTTATTGTAAAGTCTCCTGAGTTATTGTGCAGGACTCCATCTAACGTATAGAATCCCGCACAGCAATCCATAAAAAACCACACGTCTGCACTAATCCGTAGAACCAAACCCCCCTCTTCAGCCAGTCAGTAATTCCGAGCAGCACGTATTCCCTTTCGCAGTCCGTATTCAGTTGTGACGTATTCACTCTATCTCTGGTTCGTATTGAGTCAGTCCATTCTAGGTCCGCAGGGCGTAAGTTAGTTAAGTCACTGCGAGATACTAGTTAGAAGTTCATTCCTCAATGCCTGCGATGTTTTTTTTCATGTTAGTCCCAGCCTGTGAGGCCAAGCCGTCACTTTGGAATTCACACCCAGTAGGGTGCATCTTTGTTTGGCTAATAATATTGTGAATTAAATGAAAAGAGACTGTTTGAACATGATTCAGTTGAATCGAAACTAGTCGACGTATTTATACCAAAATAAAAATGGATTCAAACAAAGTGTCTTTTCATTTAATTCATCATGTTAATTCACAAAGTGTTTACTCACTGTGAAAATATCATAATATTGTCTTTTAAAACTAAACGATTATTTACTACATTGAGGCGCACATACATTTTTCTTATTATTTATTATCTAGTTGAGAAAGATCGTTATTTTCGTGGTTATTTTATTTTTAAATATGTTATTTGCAGCACAAGCGCATTTTGCAATGCGAAAAAACCCCCCATTTTCTTTTATTTTTATTATTAGATTTCTTTTTTATGAATTAAAGGGTTGAATGAAATGAAGAAATTCACAAGAATAGGTGAATCAGACTGAATTGATTCACTACTTCTAATGTATCTGTTCATGTCCAGTGGGAATCTTATTTGCCGCTTTTACTCTATCTGGGTTTAATATGAATTTTTTTGTTTAAAAAACTCTCTTCTGACATAGATGCTATGTATACCATAGATCTAGTTTTAATTGTGCCAGTCTGAAGATTCCCGTGATAGTGGTGAAACCGGTCCGGTTGAAAATGAACAAGTGGAAGAAAGTTACAAAGGTTTTTTAATCAAAAAAATTCATTTTAAGGCCATCCACCCTCTAAAATTTTAACGAAATCACGCGCTCCTTTTGCAGGTGGCGACAAGGTTGAAAATCCCGCTTAACATCGGCCGCATGTTTCGATTTCGGCAAAAAAAACATCACCAAAATGCATGTTTTATTCTATTCTGTAAAGCTGAGACATAATTATTAAAATGTTTTACGGTCATATTTTAAAAAACGTAATTTACCACAATGAACAATACAAAAATATGGGAAAAGGAGTTCATAAGTAGGAGATTTTGCCCTTTAAACATTTTTTTAATGTCTCATACTTTATTTTTTTTTCTAAGCTTATAAGAGGCATACCAAAAAAATGCACGGTTAAATGAAAGACCAAGGTGTGTTCTACTTGCAGTATTTAATTAAATCATCTATGATATTTCTAGGCCAACAAATTCTCAAACCGAAAAGACACGATTTTGCATTACTTCCCATTGCATCGCCTTAAAATGGAATTCCACCATGGGCAGTTTCAAAATTCAAAATCTGGCTTTATTGAGAAAATTGATATGTGATTTAAATTCAACATCTATAATAATTTTTTTATACTTATTTGTTTGACATTGTTACTATTTATTTCAGAGCTTGCAAATATCTGCCTCCAATCTGGAGTCGGGAACTTCAATACCCGAGCTGACCAACACGATTCCGTTGCCAGGAGCCAATAATCCCAAAATCGATGCCTCAATGTGTGCCAAGACTGCTAAGAACATCATGGCTTGCCGGGTTCTCGTCACGGGAGAGGATAGTGCAGTTTATATGTTACAAAATCCAGGTAATACTTACACCCAACAATAAATCATTCAAAGAGGCTCCTATGGCTCCTAGGCGTGTCTGTGTGCCTGAAGCATGCTCAATTTTATCTTGTGAAATTGAGCAAATATTTTCAAATATTAAAAATATTTATTGAAAAAAAAATCTTTTTCGTTGACCTCTCTGGGGCCTAGGAGTCGAAAGTTCCTAATTAATTATTAGATAAATTAGTTTTCTTTCAAATTGGTGTAGATTAAACTTATAGGAATTGTAGGTAACAATAATGAATGAAGCTGATATTAGCTATATACTGAAGTTTGTGGCTGATTACCGGTCCATTCGACTGGCTAGTGGCTGAATTGGCATCGCGTCTGGCTCCCAACCAGGCGTCGTGAGTACAATGGCTGGCTAAGTCCTCCATCATAACACAAGCAACATCTTTCGCTTACTGTGTTGGTAGTTGGATTTTCAAATATTGTCAGTTTATTCGTAACCCAGAAATGTTTTACTTTAAGTAAAAAAAAAATTCCAATTTTTAGCCATATATTGATTTTTCACAAAAATGGCATTTTAGATATTGGCCAAGTATTATTTACGTACGAATTAAACACAAAAACAATTAATACATATTTCACTTCTGTCAGATTTAATTAAAAATCAAAATGGAAAATGTTAAATCTTTTTAAAAACCCATAGTGTGAAAATGTCATAAAAGGCATAAAATACTTCTGCAGGATTTCTCATCTTATCTTACCAGCCTAGTTCTCTACCATCCACATTTGTTTCGCATGATTTTGACTGCGATAAGCAAATTATAGAACATATATAAAAGGGTCGAACTAAATATTCGGTTTTTGTAAACAAGCCAAACTTTTTTTAACTTATTTGAGGTTTTACTTAAATTGGTGGCACGCCAAGCTTGCCCCTCGCCCCCCTTATTTTGGTTTCATTCCCTTGCGTGTTAAGACATCTCTATGTATTGTCTGCTCTGTGGTTTGAACTGACGATTGATTTAATTTCTTTCAGGAAAACCTGCATGGACCAGAGAAGAGGCCTTATCTAGGATTGTGGGAGTAGAGATGGTAGATTTGCCAGTTTCTGAGCTGGATGCTGTGATCGAGACTGAATTTGATGATAAAGAAGGTGAAAATCAATTAATAATATAAGAATAAGTATATTTGTAAAATAATTATTTATATGTACAGTGAAACTCTCTTAAGAAGTTCCCTCTTAAGAAGTTTGATTTTTTCGGTCCCTTGAAAACTGAATTTTAAAAATGGCCCAATTTATCCCACATACAAGGTTTTCCCACATAAAAAGGTTTTTTTTTCCGGTCCCTTGGAAAACTTCTTAAGAGGGTTTCACTGTATGTAGAACATTTTCTTAGGGCATAGCAGCGAGCGCTAAAGAAGTTTGATTCTTGTTGATGTGCTAAAATATGTCGACATCATTATTTCTCCACTGTTAATATTAAATTCAGCCTACTGTAAATGTTTTGGTACTTGCTAAAATAGTAATATGTAGGTGTAGGTATCGAGAAAAGGCTATCATAATATTATGAGAGCTCCGTTATAACCTCTCTTTTTGATACATGCATCGTTTATGAAAAAGAGGCAGAGTGGTATGCCTTTTTCACCGCAAATCTTCAATACTCGCTGATTGTGCAAAATCGCCGTTGGTTTTTTAATAATGTTTTTCCACAAATGGAGCAAGGACTGCCAATCTACATTTATTTATTTCTTGTTCATTCTTTCTAATCTATCTAAATATGTATGTGATATCTTCCGACTTGCTACCATAAATTCCAACTTAAATACTTTCGGCTTTCACATTCAAACTTAAGTACCGATTTCACATTCAGACTTGAATACTGTTTTCACATTCAAACTTAACTACTGTTTTCACATTCAAGCTTGAAAACTGTTTTCACATTCATGCTTGAATACTGTTTTAACATTCAAACTTAAGTGCTGTTTTCTGTTATTTTAGCTGACTGGGGAGAATCAGGTAAACAGTGTATATTGCATGACCTTAGTTGGTGTTTCACGTGTTGTGTGATATGTATTTTATTTCTTTCCCCGCCCATTATCGCTTTTCTTATTTATAAATTGACCCCTTTACCATTTGTTTCTTAAAGCTGTGATAACACGAGACGCAGAATGTATTCAATTGCTTTAGCCACTGACCGACCAGAATTTTAAAATGCCCAAAATGCTGCTTTAATTTTTACTACCCGTTTTAAAAATGTGCTTCTGTTATTACTTTCCATATTTTATTATGTGAAATCATTGGAATATTCTGTGACAATCGCCAAACCCACCTGATATTTAATACTTATTTTAATTTCCTCATATACCATTGAACACACAAATTTCACATTTATTTACACGCACATAAAGATAAGATTCAAGTGACATATTGTAATATTATTTAGGTTACACTCAGAATATAATATTATTTAGGTTACACTCAGAATATAATATTATTTAGGTTACACTCAGAATATAATATTGTTTAGGTTACACTCAGAATATAATATTATTTAGGTTAGGTACACTCTGCTTATTAGATGTAGATGGATTAGTAAATTTAGTAAACAAAAATTAAAGGACAATAGTTTTTTTCATCATTTTGTTCTTGAAAAAATATTTTTTCTGCAGAAAAAAATTCCAATTATTTTTAATTATTTTTTATAACCCTAGTCTTTAGTTAGTAATCTAAGTATGTATTGGTATTTGTTGTTTATTTCAATGAAAACTTTAAATCAGCGATGCACAACCATTTTAAAGGGCTACTTTACATATTTTTCACAAACAAAAATAGAATTTTATAGTACAATGTGAGAAAGAATATTATAGTTTAGATGGTTTTAACATTTTAGGATCTTACAACCGCAAAACTAGACACACCCATATTATTGCAGTTAAATTAGATCTTTTCTTCAATAAATGTAAAATTACTTTGAGGTGTCATTATTAATAAAATGAATAAGAAATATTTTGTGTAAACCACTGTTTAATATATAAATATCAACATGTTTCAGAAGCGAAGCTTCCCTCATCAGGATACACAGTATAGTGAATAAGTATGAAGGAACCTTCGCTTCCGAAACATATTGATATTTATATATTAAACAGTGGTTTACACAAAATATTTCTTATTGATTTTACGAATTAGATCTAATATCCATTGCGTGTTCTTATTTTGCTTTATATTTCTGGACCTTGCAAAACAGCTTCATTAGTCGGGAGCAAGCAATCTATACCAACCTTTAATATTGGTTTACATATTATCAAATAAACACATTGTAAATACCATGCAATTGTATTCCACCTAACAAAATTTAGAGTTGGTAATTCTTACAGAGATTCTAATCATTTGTCATGTGCTTCAGGTGACATATTCGGCATGCTGATCCGAAGGCTCAAGAGCCAGGTGTCGCAGCTGAAGACCCTGTTCCACGGACTGATGGCCAAGTGGGTGGAGGGGGGACACAACGGGGACGAGAAGGAGATTGATAACCTTGTCCGGGACGAGTTCGGCCTTCATAAGATTATCATTGTGGCCACTGAAGCTGGAAAGGTATGCATTGAATTATCAAAACATCATATTTTATTGATTAGTGTATGATTTAAGATGAAATGAAAGCTGTGAAAGCTTCTACCAGAATTCTAATGGAAGTTACTCCAAAGAAATGATGATGCTAGATCACTTTGGCACCGTTGCACGGCTGGGAGATAAGCTAAATGTGTACCTTTTACATGGTTGACATTCGCCATATGAAGATGGACTATTTTATAATTTGTTTTTATGATATTGTGTTAATTTGAACATTTTCACCACTATTCACATAAATTTATGTATAAATAATCCGTGCCTTTAATGTTATGTGCTTGTATTATTTATGTATGACTATCACAATGTGTTCACACATCATTAGAAATGTGATAAAAACGTATGTAACATGTTTTTTTTCTTTTAATTTTCCTTTCTCAATTAATTTTGTTTGTTTTTTCAGGTATTCGCTATAGACAACCTTTCTGGAAACATAATCTGGAAGCGCTACATCCCCTTCCTGTCCGCCTTCAGTAGTAATACTCCCGACGGAGATGATTTCGTGCTCATATACCTTCAGAGGACCACCAGACATCTTCCGTTTGACTCTCAGTGCACCATCATAGCTAAACATAAGGTAAATTCAATATTAACTAAGATATTGTGTCTTTGGAGGATGCCTCTAGTAAATGCCATCATTCTTACCGGTCTCCTTCTATATCTCTTCAGTTCCTTATGTCCAAGGATATGGTAATAGCCTCCACACCATTCATCCATCTACATTTAGGTCTCCCAACACTCCATCATGTAGGCTTATTATAACTAAGCCTCTTTGGTGGCCATCTAACCTTTCCATTCAACCATCATTGTTATATCAATCAAACTAACCTAACCCAACCCAACCAAATCATTGCTACATGTCCTGTGCAGACACACGGCACTCTTACAATCATAACTCATCTTTTTAATCTGCCATAACACTATTATTTCTTGACATATGTATTTATGATTTGCTTATCTTAAAAGGTTTATTAAGTCTCCTGAAGTATGTTGAAACACAGAAATAAACAATACGTCACAGGATACGGCTATAATATTATCAGTTAGACATACCAAAAAATCATGCCTCACCTCAGCGCTGCTCACACACACCATCCTTTTTTGAAGTATCAGTCTTCAATCTGTTTTATGTAAACAACCGGTATGCGGCTGAGTTCAATTCCTCAGCTGACTAAGTCAGCACAAGCAACATCTTCCGCTTACTGTGCGATAGTAGGAGATTTTTGAATATTGCCAGGTTATTTGTAACCCGGGTAATGTTTGCCTTTCTTTTGGTTCAATGGTTCACTTATCTGCTAAACTCGTAGCCTATTTACGTAGTATACAGCCGTTAAAGTCGAATGCATAAATACATGCGCATTGCGCTGGAGGCTCGTTATATGCGCGTAGTGGCGGAGATGTTAATGAATCTTGTTATTGAAGACTCTTTAAACAATCTGTATAACTCGTCCGCCAGACACCATTTTCTTGCATGGTTCAAATATCGTCCTTAGGATCATCCTCTCAAAAATATCGAATATCCCTTCGCTATTTTTCCAGAGGGTCCACCACATTAAGTCATAGCTTATCACTGGTCTGGTGATTGTTTTATAGGGACTGGATTCCTTGAAAGGAGTCTCAATTTTTGAACATTTTGATATTGGATCTAGTTTTGTAGTAGAATTAACTTAGAACAAAACATCAATGTATAATTACATATACATATTCAATTTTTTTTATTTTTTTTTACATAGAGAATACGTTATACAGAATGCCATGTAAAAAATATAGTGCATAATGTATAGGATAATGGAAATAGGTTGTATGAAAATCAATTGAGGATCTCAAAAAATAAAACACATTATTGTGTTTATTCCTACATTATTATTTGGTATTGTATGGACGGGGGGAAATGTAGGATTCTAATAAGAATGGATAATACCATTACACTTTGTTGACCGTGTAAAAACAGAATTGACTGTATTTTCAATGCATTATTTATTTTTTCAGTTGACTGGTGAAGGTATGTTATTCTCTTTCAACCCTATAACCGGAGCTGCTCTGGATCTGGGCATCGCAAACCTCGGCTACAGAATAAGACAGACGGCCTTCCTGACCACCTGGAACACGGAGTTCCTGCGGGGAATCGTAATCCTGGACGAGAAGGACTCGGTCCACGTTTACCCGCCAACTTCCGTCGAGCAGGTCAACAGTCTGTACATGTTTGTGGCTGATGCGCCCACTGCTACGCTGCAGGGATACGTGCTGAAGAGGGTAGACAAGGTAATTTATAATCTTTTTGTTTGACCATAGCTCAAGAATCTATTTGAGCATGAAACCATTGCAGATTTTGAAGACCCCGAAGACTGTTAGGTGGAAAGAATGCAAGATGATAGTATGAAACTCACGGTCAAGTGTGTGCCACAGTGAAAGCGACCCAGAAGCAGATGAAGAAATAGGTGGACTGACTATGTGGAAGAGGATTTTAGCAGGATAGGAAGGTTTGAGCACTGGAGCTAGAAGTGAATATTTGTGGAAGAGGGCTTATCTTACACGGAGTTGTAGCACAATGATGATTATTTATTCTTAACCTTAACAAGTCTTCCACATGTATAAGCTAAAGCATACGTAGTTTGGCCCAATATTGAATAAAATGTTGATATAAATATTGATGAAATATTGGCTCCATTTGAACCATCCATACGATAATGGATGGAAACTCTTATGTCTGAACATTATATGCCGGCTTTACTGTATTGAAGTACAACAGCCATAAATTATATTTTGTTGGCAGAAAGTAACAGCGGTCAAGACCTGGCTCGTCCGTCTGGGCGGTCCGCCCAACAGCGGCCACCAGATCACCAATGTGGCCATCAAGAACCCCATCGAGCGTGTTCACTCGCAGGGTAAGGTCATGGGCGACCGCAGCGTCCTATACAAGTACATCAACCCCAACCTCGTGGCCTTCACCACGGAGGGGCCGGACCCAGTTCACAAAAGTAAGCACCTACTTATTAACCATCTGTTCATGATTGAATTATGTGGTGGTATTCCATTGTAATGTCATGATATATAGTGAAACTCCCTGATGATGTTTTCCAAGAAACGGGAAAAACTTCTTATATGAGAAAACCTTATGTGCGGGATGAATTGGCCCATTTTGCAAATTCAGTCTTCAAGGGACCAAAAAAAAAACTTAAGTGAGTTTCACTGTACATACACACACCTCTTTGAATATGTTTTGTTGTCCTGTATATATAATAAATTAGAAGATAAACAATATAATGAAACTCATATTTATATAAGGTTGTTCACGAGAATGGAAAGAATTAAATTCTCTCGTGGGAAAACCTTATGCTTAAATATTGTGTATGGAGGATTTAATTAGTTCATTTTTCAATTTCAGTTGCAAGGCATTGAAAAAACAAAATTTTCATTAGAGTGAAAACTTTTTGTGGTACCTTTGTAAGTGGGTTTACTGTAAAACGCTACATATGTAAAAAAAAATAATACAATGTTAAAAAACTTTATTACTTTTTTCACTTAACACACTTTGAGCGTGCGGCCATTGACTCTTTTTTTATGAAATTTTGTATACGCACTTACCATGTATGAGTGCCAGGAATACATCCAATTGCTAAGGAATTTTTGTATTATCTCTCATTCAAGAAATGATTATTGTAATAACATCCTCGGGATTATCTCAAGAGTAAAGGTCCAATGAATTTATAACACGTCATAAAAATATAATAGGTACTCTTATTCCCAGTACTACAAACAAACAATCTATGAAATTTAACACAATAAAATTGCCATTCTACTCACCCATCTAAGAATAATCAAATGTGGAAAGAAAGCGGATATGATTCACTGAATAATTGACTCTGCACAAATTAATTATTACGCGCGATCTCTCATTGAGCTGTGCAAGAGTATGTGTGTACGTAAAAGAAACGACGGCTTATCTTATTATTGAGCTGTGCAAGAGTATGTGTGTACGTAAAAGAAACGACGGCTTTTCTTATTTTTTTGTATAGGTGTGTGTAGTCTGGAACGTCTTCAAGCGTTTAGATTAAATAGTTGCGTGAAATAATCGGGTAACTTTACCTTTCCCACCTTTAAAGTGGAGCCGGCGTAAAGGGTAATTTTACCCGTCCCGCCGATAAGCACCAGTCGGCCGCGCAAGTAAAAATACCCTTCCCGCTAAAAGTGTGTTAATATCCAGTTTAACTTTGTTATGCTAAGTAATTTAATTTAAAATATAACAGTCTGAAGATGTCTGTAACAGGGTGAAACCGGTACAGTCTAAAATTAAGTAACTGTAAATAAGTTTAGTGACCTTTGGCATGCATACAAGATACAAATATTTGAAGAAGAGTTAGTTAATGTGTTTGAGAGAGTCTCGCTCAGTCTATCGTTAGCAGGATTACACAAAGTTTACCTTGGGTGTTACTTTTTAACTGTACATTAGATTGCGTGTAACAAATAGTGCTCACCTTTGTTAGCATAACTTGTTTCTCTTTTCCCTGATAACAGTTTTAAATTAACCACAGTCATTTATTTATTTACCATGGTCTCTATAAGATGGTTGTTCACCGAATTTTTAATGACGTTACAAGTGTAGAGCAAAAAAAGTACAGAAAAAGAGAATGGTGCAAAATATACATAAATAAGTAGTAGCAGTGGAAGTAAGTTTTGTGATATGATTATGTATATGTAATTGGAAAAGGTTGATAGGATAACACAACCAAGCAGAAATATTGTCATGGCGAATATTAAGTGTCATGGGGACAGCTTTATGGCTATTTTCTGACATGTGTCAAAAGATGGTCGATAAACTGTTTGTAAGTGACGTTAAAAATGTCAACGGAGCATTGTTAAACAGTTGAACCGCTATGTTGATTGACGCATTCTGATAAGCAGACGTTTTCACTTTTGAGGCATAAAATAGTACATGAGATCTCCCACAAGTATAATTGTTAGGAACGTACAAGTTAACCCCTTTCAACATATAGATTACATATAGTTCCAGAGGTTAGTTAGAAAAAAAATAAATTGTTTACCTTAAAATATTTTTCGGCGGGCCTCTAAGGTGTAGAAATCAAGCATTCCTGTTAAGGACAAGGATGGATATAGGATAGGAATAGATAATAATTGTATATTCCCTCATATAAACTGCTGTGGTAAGTAAAAATACAGTAATTACCATAGGAGTCATTCTTCATAATGAAGGGTCATGTTTTGCTTAACCTTTTAGTGTATGTATTTATAATTGGCCTAATGTACTGTTTTTTTTTCCAAAACACTCTTAGACACTAATTCTATATTATCATTAAAAATAAGTTTGTAAAAAATAACAATATTAAAAACATGCATTTTTCTGTTTTCAAGTAATTGTGGTAAAAAAAGCAGTTACTACATATTGTATTCTACTGTTTATAAGTTTAACAAGATATTTAACTGTTATTGTGTTTAATTAATGGAACTTTATTAATTAAAACATATTTTTTGAAGTAAATTATATATATTAATTGATAAACTAAAGTTCTTAAAAACTTAAGACAAGATTTTTGTGCATAGCGCAAAGGGTAACAATTATCAGAAGGGTGCAGGTTCGAGTCCTGTCGGCGACATTTATCTTTGCTCGGAAAGGTTTTTTTCAATTTGGATGAGTGTTTCAGGCTAATAATTATTGTTTATAAAAATAATTAAATTATATATATTTGTGTTCAAGATTAATTTGTAGACCTTCGCTCCAATTTATAGTTTTTCTTAATAATTATATATATATATATATATATATATATATATATATTTTAGTAATAATAATAACTACATATATTTATGTTACTAATATTTATTTATTTATTTGGATATTCGGCTATGTCTCTTGGTTCCACAATATGTCTTCTCAGGTAACTGAGGCTTCTTTCCACCAAGGCGGGACATTGGCACCATAAGTGAATTGGAGTCTCTTCATCCATATTTCTTGCATCTATTGGCGTTTTCCACTGGCAGGGACATTGGCACCATAAGTGAATTGGAGTCTCTTCATCCATATTTCTTGCATCTATTGGCGTTTTCCACTCCCAACAGCTGCATGTGTCTCCTGAGGTGGCAGTGTCTCGTTAGTAGTTGCCTGGTTCATCTGGGGTTAGGTTTGTTTATGAGTACATTGGATTGTCTCATTCTGGGTGCCCTCTCCCACTCCTTCCAGTGCTGGAATTTAACCCATCTTTCAATATGTAGTTTGGTGTGGCAAGCTGTCACTTGTTAGCCCGCTCTTTGCCTTCGATACTGTTATGCTCTGGTAACCAGATTAGGGTTATTTTATGATGGTAGCCAGTTCTTCAAGAATAGTCCTGCATTCCATCACCAGTCTGGAGTCGCATCAGTTACTCTCCAGTGCCATTGGGGTTACCTGGCTATCAGAGTATATTTTTATGTTCTTGTTTCTGTACCCGATACGTATATTGTCTTGTGCACGGGGATGGGTCATCCTACATTCCATCCTGTGGCTCAAGGTTCCCAGAGTTAGGTCAAACACATTGTTCCGTTCAACGCTAACGCGCACTATGGAGCTGATTCGGAGTGGTCACGTTCTGAAGGGATTTTAAGCCTTGAATATGATCATACAATACTCGACATTTTATTCGATTGGGAAATGAATAATACTAGTAAATTTAATATAAAATACATTGTTTACACCACTTATAAATATTTATATATTAACATGTTTCGGAAACGACGCTTCCCTCATTACGCATTACATTTAAAATGTTCTCGGTTTTCATTTGTTAAAAGCGCACAAACCAACTAAAAAAAATAATATTCTGTCACTGTGAAAAATATTTCCGGTTTTCAAAGTCATATTACTGTACTTCTTAGGAAAACCGTATTATTATTTTTTTGTGAAAGGGCGCTTATTTAACTTTATGGAAAGTATAGTAAAACTTCAAAAATATTTTCATATATCTTTATTTTTTTTTTTGTAACACGAGATGGAAAAAATCATTTCTCTAAATATATGAAGCTACTCTGGGGAAGCTACATGATATATAAATACATAAACACACTATCGAGTAAGACGGTATCATTTACAAAAGCATCATTTTGCAAAAAAACAAGTCGGTAATTACGAAATTACACTTAGCTGACCCACGGCGCGGCGAACGCAGAAAACGCAGAAAACGCTCCGGTTTTAAGAGATTTCTCAAACGAAAATACCAGCTTTTAAAAGGTTAAGCTGTGCACGGAGCATTGCTTATTTTACCTCATTTTTTTTTACAAAATCCACAATCAATGATAAATTGTGTAGATTGCTTGCAAGCTTAAATGAACCATGTTCAATAACTATGTACAGTAGCTTCATATTTTATGCAGCATTAAAGAAATGCAAGAATACTTAAAAAAGTAAAACAAGTTATCGAACAGAGGGAATAAAGCAAATTAGAGGATTGATGCAAATTGGGCAAATGATGGGAATGAGGCTAATGATTCCAATTAATCATGAATTAATTAATTAGTATGAATGATTCTATGTCTATTAGTATTATCTCTAACTAATTGACAATGGACTTCGCCTTTGTAACACTAAGCTTCCGCGATCTAATACTTCGGTAGTCTGCCGAGAGTAAATTTGCGTGCCCGCCTGAGTCTATTTTCATAATAACTTGTTTTCTGCAAATATTATGTTTTTGTAAATTGCCGGTCTTACCAGATAATGTGAATACAGTGAAACTCTCTTATAAGGTTTTCCAAGGGACCGGATAAAAAATAATTTCTTATTTGGGAAAACCTTATATGTCGGATAAATTGGGCCATTTTTCAAATTGCGATTTCAAGGGACCGAAACAATAAAATTTATAACAAAAAGTGGGAACTTCAGTGAGTTTTATCGTATTTATAAAAATTATATATCTATCATTATTTCCCCAGAATAATAGCTACTTATATTCAGAGAAATGATTTTTTGACATGGCGTTCAACGGATTCAAATTTTGCATATCCGATTGGTGATTTCAGCGCATAAGAAGTTAAGCATGAATTTAACAAAATGTGTTTGTGTTTTCAGATGTTCTGAACATATTCTTGGTGGATGTGGTCTCTGGTAACATAATCCTGGTACAGAGCCACCGCAGGGCGCGGGGCCCCGTGCGCATCGTCCATTCGGAGAACTGGCTCGTCTACAGCTACTACAGCGATAAGAGCAGGCGACCTGAAATGGGTGAGAATACCATTTATTTAATGCATGCACAATTATCTCACTATGTCACGTGTGCTTCTGCTGCCGAGGAACCTGTTGTAACCCCCCCCCTTGCTAATAAACTACACATGGGGATAAAACAAAAGGGTTACAACAGGTTATCACAGGTTGCCTATATTTTTATGTTAAAAGCACGAAATTTGCACAGATGCCTTGATTTTCTATTTCAATCTAAATGTTTTCAGCTCTCTTAAGACAAGACATTGTCATATAGTTTTTTCCATTTTTTTAAGACTAGTTTTATTCTGGTGATATTACAAAAGGTACTGAAAAATTGATGCCTAAAGGTTTAGGTTGAGATAACGGCTTTGCAAAAACTGGCTACAATTTTATTTTAGAAAGAGGTAATGCTTTAGGATGGCCCCTTTTGAACAATCAAATTCAAGTGTTATTATTCAATTATGTATTATCAAATTCACATCGCCGATTTTTTAATTTAATATTCTAGGCACCCTGGAGCTGTACGAGGGCCCCACCCGCTTCGGCGAGGGTAGGTTCAGTTCGCTGGCGGCGGCGCCCCTGCCTCCGGAGGCGGCGCGTCAGTCTTACGTGCTGCCCGCCCCTGCGCCTCCCACCACCCTGGCCGCCACCATCACCGACAGGGGCATCACTGCCAAGGACGTGCTGGGTGAGTTGTATTTTAAACAAGCAAATTATTGTCACCCGGGCATCCTGACCTGAACTTCAATTACCTGATGAACACTCCTCATGAAGAGCCACGGACACCGCCGTTCTGGACGCCTGTGATATTTGATCAGTTCAACGCATAGGTGATCTTCCTCTGCTTCTTCTGTCTTCACATTCTTGATCACTTTACCAGTGATCAAGAATGTCTCCAGGTTCGAGTTCTCAGTTTGGCGAGCAGGCCCATTATGGTGAAGTATCTAAAGATATGTTGCAGGCAGACAGTTGATAGTAGGGCTTTCAATCCTGAGAGTATTTTCAGAACCAGCATTACAGTGCTACCATTTTTCAATCCCGGGATCCCGGTGCTGGCACTGGGAATTTAAATGTTTAAATTATTATTAAAAATAGGAGTTTTAACAAATGTTTTATTTTTCAGGTATTATACATAGATTAGGTAACATAAAATAAAAATTGTTTGTTGTTGTCTTATTGTCTTTTTGTACTGTAATTTTTCCTTACGTAGTTTAATATTCTTAGCATCCTCTCTCTCTTCTTCATGTCAAAGCTCTTCGACTGCAGATGATAAATGATAACATATTATCTCCTAGGGTGGTCTGAAATCAAGTGAGATACTGTCAAAGGTACTCTTCAATACTGCAGATTGAATATAAGCTTTAATATACTTTTCAACTCCTATTTTTTGTTAATAATTCTTATGGAATTTAGTGACAATTCTGTCTCACGTAAACAGAGAATAAATAATATGAATTCATGAATAAATTCGTACCTACTTTATTTTTATATCCAAACAAAACTCAAAAATGAGAAGTGAAAGCTCGTCTGCCTGAATAATCCCGGTGTAGTGTCACAAGACTAAATACTGAATGTTTATCAGGCTTCCAATAAAACTTTCCTTATATAGAAATAGGGCAAGAAATATAACTTACCCCAAAATATTTATGGCCTGTATCCTCAAGAATATTGTGCAATAAACGACATGTTGCCAATTAAAAAAAAATTATTCCCACGGTTGAAACAAGGTCGCGAAACCAACAAAAATCCCGGTTTTGCTACCAGCGCAGCTCCGGTGCCGATAAAGGTCCGGAATTCCTGGGATCCCGGGATTGAAAGCTCTAGTTGATAGCTCATTTTGAATGCCTAGCTCTTCCTCTAGCGCAGGTCCGTGTGGTGTGAAGGAACCTGGGTTCATCAGGGCAATTGAAGTGGGGGCCACGATTCTCAGCCACCTATGTTTAGGCCTTCTAAACTTCCCAACACTCCTTTATCACAAATGCAAATTGTATAGTATGTAAGTATTGATGAATATGCCGATGTTAATTTAATTTTCATCTTTAATTTTAGTGTCTCTGAACAACGGCGCCATTGTAGAACTGCCGTGGGTGATCCTTGATCCCCGTCGTCCCATCGGCCCCATGAGTGCGGAGATGCGTGAGGAGGGCCTGATTCAGTACACGCCCGAGCTGCCCCTGCCCTCGGAGGCCGTCATCAACTATAACCAGAGCATCGCTGGCGTCCGCCACATTCACACGTCTCCCAGCGGGCTGGAGTCTACGTGCCTGGTGTTTGCTTACGGTTTGGGTAAGTTTACCTTTATAAAAATGTATTCAGATACATAGATTTGAACTCCACGTGCCAACTTTCATAAACATATCTCTAGACTTTTTTTAAAATATGAACACCGCACAAGAGTTCCAACTGCCCGAAACCATTGGGACTATGGCATCCCTAATTGGGGTATGTCGTGAGATTGAAGGGAAAGAGTTAGGGAAGAGGAAGGCTGGGAAATACCTGGCTATACAGATCTAGTCACCAAACATGGCTAATGTCATTTCAAGATGAATGGTGGTCTTTCACTAGGGCGATGCTGAGAAATATATTAAGAATGTGCATATATATATTATTTCATAATAATTATTTCATAATAATTATTTCATAATAATTATATGTGAAATAACACATAAATTAAACTAACTCTGTCATTTCTGAAGTGTAGTTTCTAATAAATATTCTCTTCTTCCAGATATTTTCTTCACCCGAGTAGCACCGTCGAAGACCTTTGATCTCTTGAAGGAGGACTTTGACTACACCCTCATTGTGATAGTCCTCATTTCCCTGATAGTTGCCTCCGACGCAGCCAAGAAATTTGCCTCCCGCAAGGTCCTGCGGCAAGCGTGGAAATGAATATAATCCAAAATAATTGTTTTTATAGTAACTTTATTAGAATAAGTTTCGGTGTTGTAAGATTTGTATACAGAATAATGACTACGTAGGCGAATAAATCTAAGCTCCTATAATATGTAGCTATTTTATAATTATTACTAGACTAGGTACCTACTCTCTAAAGCGACATTCTGATTTCATGATTTATTTTTTTCCACTGGCAAGTTCACATGTTAAGTTTTGTGCAGGTGTTGTAACACTGATTTTCTGCAATTTCCCACCCACAATCTATCAAATTCTTAATTTTACGGGCATGGTGCGGGGGGACGCAAACTGTCGTTCAATCGAGCTGGATCATCGAACCGGTACACTACAAAGAGCTGATTTAGTGATCCGGCTCACTAAACCGAGCCGCTTCGCCCACCACTATTGTGTTGGGTGCAAGAAGATTTGCCGGGGACTTATGGTGAGATTAATTCTCAATAAAATTATTCTACGTGAAATTGCCTTTATTTACCTACGCAATTGTCACTTTTTCGGTTTGTGTGGTTATGGAATAGCTATTATATTTAGTGGGCCAATCATAAAAAAATGAACTAGGGACTTTTAAAAATATTTATTGTGATACACTAAATTGAAGAATAAAAGAAACACTCTGTGTATTGATTTTTTGTTACATTTGTTTCTAAGTCAGTTTGATTATTTATTGTTATCATTTTGTACAAATCCTGATTTAAATTTGTTTTATGTTAGGGAATATTCCATTATGTAAATATCTTTGGATGTAAAACAGATTTAGATGGAATTATTTCATATATGTAGGCAAATGTTTTTATTTATAATTATAAATGTTGAATTAAATTACCAAATATTTTGTTTGATTCAGTATATTATTGTCTATCCGGTATATTTTTTCAGGGTCGCTGATATAGAAAATGCTATGCTCTCCGGTAGTCCGCAATCAAATTACATAAATCTAGCCAATTTTGAAATATTTTGAACGAAAACTTTATTTTGTGTCGAATTAAGACTTCTTACTACGTAATACAGAAGTATTAGAACAACGTGATGTCTGAATTACATGGATGACAGAAAGCGAATATTGACGCTGTTTGCAGTTTTATTAAATGTATATTTATATTTGGTATGGGCAAATACCAAACTTGTCTATTCTATATCAGTGTTGAAACTATGTAGATGAATTCCTAATTTATGTGTATGGTATATTTCAACATACTTTCTTTAATTGATGAACAATTTAAAATGATTCAACTCTTTTTCTTATGTGTAAAAATTTACAACGATTTTCTGTATACATAATTTAATACTTTAATTATTGATATCAATGCATTTTTTTCTTCTCAAATCTTACTATTCATATTACAAACTAGTACGTCGCAGAACATACATTACATAAATTAAGTGTCATTCCATCATTCCTTTGCTTGTATATTTCAAATAAATTGAAGGCCAAAGCATTTCAGATTCAGCCTTTGTTCTATTATACATTTAGCATATTTACTCAAAGTATTAAATTTATCTTTCAATTGTGCACTTGAAAAATACTAATAATAATCGTAGTTAAATAAATATTCACTTCCCAATTTATTTATTTTTTACATCTTCATACTATAGTATACAAATTTTTGGGTGAAATTTTTTAAGATTGCCATAATTCAATATTAATTATAATAAAAATTATTTTACGGCATTTAATATCTGCCTCTCATTTTCATCATCTAAAAAAAATTGAATAAAGTTTCTTAAATTATGTAAGTGGTTTGATACATTTTTTTAAGGGTTATGTTTGTAATAGAATTTCTATTCAGCCTTAATCAAGAAGAGTGCAATAAAATTTCGATTCACATAATGGTTTCATTATTCTTAAACATCCTAATATTTTCCTCCTTTAACCCTTTTCCAGTTGTATTCACAATTTTGTAATGCTTTGTATGTGGAAAACGGAGATTACCGTCCAAAATTTTTTCCTGCCCACTCTATATAATTGCTACTTTATGAGGATTGATGAATGTCATGCAAACACTTCAAACATATTTTTTATCACATTTCTAAATTGCGTTAAAATAAATGTGTACTATCTTGATATTTACGACTTTATGAGGATTTCACTGTCATGAAAACACTCCAAAGACTGTCACGCAAACACTTCAAACATCTTTTTATCACATTTCTAAATTGCGTTAAAATATATGTGTATACTTTCTTGATATTTACGACTTTATGAGGATTGTACTGTCATGCAAACACTCCAAAGACTGTTACACAAACACTTCAAATATCTTTTTATCACATTTCTAAATTGCGTTAAAATAAATGTGTACTCTTGATATTTACGATTTTATGAGGATTGCACTGTCATGAAAACACTCCAAAGACTGTCACGCAAACACTTCAAACATCTTTTTATCACATTTCTAAATTGCGTTAAAATATATGTGTATACTTTCTTGATATTTACGACTTTATGAGGATTGTACTGTCATGCAAACACTCCAAAGACTGTCACGCAAACACTTCAAACATCTTTTTATCACATTTCTAAATTGCGTTAAAAGTACATAAATGTGCGTGCTCCTAAATCTCTGCAGTCTTAAAACTGAAGACAAATTGTAACCAAAAGTATTTTTAAAATACATTGTTAGTTATTTTAGATTTTCGAAGCGTGTGCTATTCGCTCACGAACCTGATATACTTGCTTCGCTTGTATTGAGGTCAATATTCCACTAGTCTCGTATACAATGTGTTAATGACACGCTAGGTAAGCTATGCGCAATCTTTTTATATGAATACCGCCCAAGAGTACCAACTGCTCCCAACCGTCTGGAGCCAGTGAGACTATGGTATCCCCAATTGAGGAATGTTGTGAGGCTGAAGGTATTGGGGAGGGGAAGGAGAAGGGAACTTCGAATGCGTAGTCGAGAGCCTTACCCCTCGACGATGGAGGCCGTCAAATGCAATGCATAGCATTTAGGCACAACCAAATATAAATTGACATCAAAATTCGCCAAAGTGCAGTTCAATATAAATTTTATAATAACAGAATAAATAAAATCAAACACAATTATCATTTCTATTACACTTGTTTATTTAAAAAAAAAAAAAAAACACATACATATACACAAATCTTTATGACACTGAGAACGAACGGTGGGGTAATAATAAATATGTATGTACATAATTGATAATAGGAACTTATAGTAATGTATGTAAAAACAACAAAGTTGTTTTTAAAATTTAGATTCATTAAAGAAGAACTGGTTTTATCGATTGATATTTTGATCGATACTCATTTTTTTCGAAGATTGTCCATTATTTATTTGTAGTGAAGTTACATTTTTGCCTCTATTTTATTCTGTCAGTTTTCAAAACATTATATTTTCAGCTTCAAGAGGATAATATAGAGTATCAGGAGTAAATGTTGGTTGGTGACAGTAAAAACTGAAGAATGGTGTTTTCTACGTAGATCCCGTTGAAGAATATTAACATGCGTATTATACGGTCCTTCCAAATGTTACTCCACACACTTCCAAACTCATGAAATCGGTTAAAACAGACATCCTACCGTGCAGGAGTCCATCTTTGGTAAGTTGATTTAAGCTGCTCGCTGACGGTCCGGTAAGGAATCGACGTAAACTGAGTGCAGCAAAAACGCGTGTAATGTAGCGCGATGTCTCGCTGCATGGACTTGCACACGGATCTGCAGATGTCAGTATATTTGTAGCCATTAAATTGTCAGTATTGCAGATTTCTGTATTACCGTCCCGCATTTCTCACACTGTCAAGTGAGTCAAGACAACGAGATTGTGGAATTTTACATTCATTCACAATAATTTTGTGATATTGTTAACCCTTTAGGAGCCACTGAACGATATATCGTTCCGATACATTATTGTACTTGAGTGCCACGGAACGAAATATAGCTCGAGCCATAAAATTACCCACGGTTCTAAAATTACGTCACATTATTGAAAACATGTGTCTAAAAATAAAAGTAATCATAATAATAAAAATATATAATCATGGATTATCGACACTTCTCCAGCATTAAAAAAAAAATACATGTGGCACCTAAAGGGTTAATTTGCCTAATAAATTTATTTTTTATTAGTGACTATATAATAAGCATGTGAAAATACAAAATATGGCGTAAGCAACAGTTTAAAATACAAAATGGTATAGGTACTAATTATTATATTTTGTATTTAAGAATATTTTAAAAGCCATTATCAACTAAAAGAAAAGTTAATTAAAAGTTCCTTAAATAATCAGCAGTGATGCGATAATATAGAGAAGCTATTGAAACCTCGTACCGCTTGCTGTATACTAGAAGTATGTCGCACCGCTCCTGCTCCCCCCCCGTATAAACTGGCGCCAATAGAAACACAGCACACGGGCTGTCAGTATCATGCATGAGGTTTATGTCGATTCCTTACCTGACTGTCAGCGGGCGGCCTTAAAAACCATTTTTGCAAAAAAAAAATCATTTACTAATATAAACATATAGATTTATTTTGAACCACTTTAATTTAACATAATAATCTCAACCGGTTTCGGAAGTACCCTTCCCTCGTCATATTAAAACTAAACTATGATATAAAATAATGTTAGATATACAAGTACATGAATATTTAGGTGATGGAGTGGGAGCTGACCAAAGGGAAAGGGGTAATTAGGTTTTTTTTTCGGAAAATCAATGTGATCCACTGGAAAAATGTCTAAAATTTACTTGGTTATTCAATATACTAGAATTATTATTTAGGAATTTTCTAATTTCCAATGTTTCTAAATTATCTCATTTTTTGCCTTTATTATTACGGTGAAGAATTTGAACTCCTGTATCTTCATTAAAAATGTGATGTAGTATGAAAAGTTACATACATACGAGTATATAAAACTTTTCTGCACTTAGCACAAAAAACTTGCCTAGGTAAAAAAAACACTAAAGATAGGGATCATAAATTAACTGTTTTAGTGCTATGCTTATTTTGCAAGTATGTATATAAATTGCTACAGATATTGTTTTTAAATAAACAAAAAGTATGGTATTCAATAAAAATGCAATAACTTAGACAAATATCAATCAATTTTAATGATTTTTTTTTAAAATTATACAAGTAAAGAATGACATTTTACGAATATTATAGTTCTAATTTAAAAAAACTACACATTTACAACTACAAAAAATATTTTAAAAACTACAAAAATATAAGATTATTTCACTTCACAATTGTGTTTTACCGTGGTCCATATAGTCCGTTTTTACAGCGAGCGCATATGAGATTGGATCGCCTTATCTCATTTGTTTTGCTGCACACATTCATTCATGGGAACAAAGGTTTCATCATTCGTAGTGCCGCTGTCATTTGATACATTACGATCATCCGCAATAGAACTAACTTCCGATATGGTGAAAAATATCGATTCACTTTGAGGTGTATTTATTTTAACATGATAAACAATAAATACAGTTATCAAAGACACGCGCCAACAGCAATATACCACGCTCAAATTGAACATGTGCTCTCCCGAGGACGACAAATAGCATACTGAAAAATTGCAGTGCTATAGAGCTGCATTGCAATTTACGTAACTAAAGCTTACAGCGCGATGGCGCTGGGCCACACTCTAATGGTTAAACCGCTCAGGCATTTACATACTTTGTTGCAATTACTGCCCTTCGTTCTACATAGGAAAGACATCTCGTAATGTAAATATCAGAATCACGGAAAACTTAAGGTGTTTAAATGACAATAATTTTTCAGAGTTTGCCAATCACCTCATTTCAATTGATCATATTTTTAATAAAGATACAGGAGTTCAAATTCTTCACCGTAATAATAAAGGCAAAAAATGAGATAATTTAGAAGCATTGGAAATTAGAAAATTCCTAAATAATAATTCTAATACATATATTGAATAACCAAGCAAATTTATCGAATAGTCCTCTTTAGATATTTTTCCAGTGAATTGCATTGTTCTTCCGAAAAACCCCAAATTACCCCTTTCCTTTTTGTCGGCTCCCACCCTAACATCTAAATATTCATGTATATCTATCGTTTTTTTATATGGTAGCTGAGTTTTAATATATTTCTGCCAAGAGAAGGGTACCTCTGGAACCAGTCGAGATTATTAATTAAATTAAAGTGGTTCAAAATAAATTTATATGTTTATATTATAATTATGGAAAGCCACAAAGTAAATGCTTTTTACGAATGTGCAAATTATTTTCATGTCATTGCCGGTAGCCCGGGTGTTCATTGACATTAAAAAGTTGATACAAATATATCAGTTGTGCTTGGGAATAACCTGATAAGTGCAAAACGGTATGTTAATATCTTTTGTCATGTTTTGACCAAACTAACCGTTATGATTCTTCACATATTATCACAAGGTCATGGTGTTTTCAAATTATATACAGAATTTTTAAAAATCGAAAATAAATGAATTAGTAAGCATATTTTTACACTAAACAAAAATAACCGAGGTTGCAGTTATCAGGTTATTCTCAAACACCACTGACATGAACTTTACCCATCACTAGACGATGTCTGTTCATAACATCTGATACACATATGTATAAATTTGATAATGCTGTTTGTATCTAATTTTCAGGCAAAACAAATTGTATAGAGTGTATGGTACTTGACATATGCAAAAGTTGTCCTTCCCAGCAGGCCTCTCAAAATTTAATTTTGGGTTATTTATTATCAACCATATTTTAAAAATTCAGCATGCTCCCATAAAATCATCGCCGTTAGAAACATTATGAAATATCGTTGTAGGAGACAATCTTTATTTTTTAGTTTATACTAGTTACATATTACAATTCTTATTAGATGCAATACAGATAATTGACACTAGATGTCGCTACATCAACATGAATGGATGAATTAAAGAATGTACAATCGTAAAAAAAACGTGAAAACATTGAGATTTGTTTATAGTTTTATAATGAAACACAACATCGATTACATATTATTACAAATTTTATAATACATATTGAACATATTCTATATTATGTACAACATAATATATAACAAAATACAATTTTCTTAACTTAAATTTAAACATAGATACGCACCATCTTTTATCACTCTACAAGCAAATTTGTTCCGAAATTCAGTTTTGTTTTAATTTTTTCATTTTATAACTTTACCCTTTATCACAACAGTTCACGCCTTGTCAACCATCTTGCGTCTTTCAAATTAAATTAATAAGATGAATTCTAAGTTCAAATGATGACAATCATTCTTAAAATATTAAGATTATTAATGTACAAGAGTTTTAATACTGTCTTTCTAAGAAATAAAATCAGTACAAGCACAGTGACATGCAATGTCAGTCGAATTTGACAGCCTTTATACATTGAAATAACAACACAGAGATAGAAACCTATTTACAACATGATTAAATAAATGAATTCAACAGGAATGTAACTATGCAGTAATTAAACATTTATGTACATGGTATGACAAAAAAACATGAAAGTCAGCAATACTCAAATACAATAAAAAAACAGGAACACAAGTTTACAACATAAAAATAACACGTTAGTTATGAATCAGTTACTGCGTTAAAAACAACTTGTTGATTTTTGCTTTTGGTACTAGATACGTATTATGTATATTGTTTGTAACGATGTTGTAATATAATTTTAATTCTAATTTCAGATCACCATTGAATGAAATTTATGCATTATATTACGTATAAACAAAATTAGTTATATACAGAATTTTATGTCTGTAACCGACCTGACAACGGAGGTAAGAAATTTCCACTCGCTACTGCAGATCAGAGAGCGGGTTAATTTATGTATTTTAGATACAGTATAAGGCAATGTTTCTCAATGCGGGGCACACACCCCACCGGGGGAGGCAATTTGAATATTTTGGGGGGGAATGTGCAAATTATTAATTAAGTTTTTTTGTTAGAAAATTCCAGTTGTCGAATTTATTATTATATTGCAACCCATTCTTTCAGAGAAAAAAAATGGACACACTATCGCAAACGTCAATATGATGTGTAATGAGGTTATAGATATTATTATCTATTATTTGTAATTATTAAACATGTGGTGAGCTTCTTATTGCAAACATGTAACTTTCTTTAGATTCATGGAAATAGCATGGCAAAAATAAGATTGAGAAACACTGGTATAAGGTTTATGGTAGGGGCCAATACAATTACTTATGATACTACATTCCCTTCTCTTTTTGTTTCATCTTGATTTATTTCCCCTTGTTTAATTTCATCTTGTTTAATTTCCTCTTGTTTAATTTCACCTGTTTTGCTTTCATCTTGATTTATTTCCTCTTTCTTAATTTCATCTGTTTTGATTTTATCTTGTTTAATTTCATCTGTTTTGATTTCCTCTCGTTTAATTTCATCTGTTTTGATTTCCTCTCGTTTAATTTCATCTGTTTTTATTTCCTCTTGTTTAATTTCATCTGTTTTGATTTCCTCTTGTTTAATTTCATCTATTTTGATTTCCTCTTGTTTAACTTCATCTGTTTTGATTTCCTCTTGTTTAATTTCATCTGTTTTGATTTCTTCTTGTTTAATTTCATCTGTTTTGATTTCCTCTTGCTTGATTTCATCTTGATTAATTTCTTCTTGTTGCGTTTCGTTCATTTGATTTCCTTTATGATATTCCAACAACAAGCGTACATTTTGCTGGTAGTCCAGTTTTTTCTGTGGGTCAGTTAGAACGCATGTGAAAGCGGTAAATACATCATTGGGTGGTTTAATGTTTTCTTGATCATTCCACAAGCCATTCAAGTGGAGCCATATTGGAGCAGGGTCATGGTCCATGAACAGTTTGAACATGTTCATACACGCTATCTGCAAAAAAGATAAAATGGATTAAAAACATTCCATGTTTCCAAAAATTTTAAATAAATAAGTTTCCGATTTTATTTTGCTTTTTCAACTAGTATGATTGAGTGGTAGATACTCTTAGTATTTCCCTGATGAAAGACCATCATTCAGAATTGAAACATTGCTTGAAATGGTTTTAGCCGGGTTTGGTGACCAGATCTGATTATTTCCTTTCCCTCCCTACTTCCTCCATCCACACAACATACCTCAATTGGAGATGTCATAGTTCCACTGGCTCTGGACAGTTGGGAGTTTTGTGGGGTATTCATATAAAAACGGTGTGTAAAATACATTTCAGTTGAACATGTAAATAGACTGACGTCGCCTATTCCATCACAACAGTTCGTAAATATGCTTTTTGTGGTACTGGTGTTGCAAGAGTGATTTATAGCTTGGCTTTTAATAAGGAACTCCAGTCCATTTTTTTAATAATAATGACGTTCAAACTTAAATACCAGTTATTTGTTTTTTTTTTTTTCTAAAGTTAGTCTTCATAGTTAAAATAATTTTCAAAGTTTCAATTTTTCAAAGCCCTCCAAAACGCTCCAAATCTATGGCCGGTCGGTTATGATCAGTTTTGAGGTTAGAATGTCAAATGTCAAAACAAGGATGAGTTTTACCGTACATAATTTTATATTCTATTCATGGTAAACCATAACTAAACATAAGTAATAAAATTATGTACCTTTTTAGAAACTTTAGCTCAAAGAATAATAATATTATTGAGCATAAAAATTATCATAATATCTGTATTGATAATTGGTTTGCTCATGAATACTCTAATTTCTTTCATTAATAATAGTTGTTTATATTGAGTAAAAAGTGTAGAGCTTAAAGTAACCCAAATTAAGTTTAAATTTCGCTTTAATAAAAAAAAATCTTATTTAAAATATTTATTAATAAAAAATAAAAATTTCCATACTAATCCAAAAACAGAATGCGCACGTGACGTCAGATGTTCCAAATGCAGTGGTACCAACATAACACGGTGTTTAGATGAGATAATTTTTTTTCCACTTCACAAAATGCCATTAATAATAATAATAATAATAATTGGACCATTTCTATAGCGCCGCTTTTGTGAGAAATCACCTCAGGGGCGCTGTACAAATATTACTTCCTATTCTTATATTACGTCTATTCTACGAATTTATTATTATTATAATATTTATTTTTTGTTTTACATTTATTTTCTCTTTTTGGACAGGCTATCATTACACATTATTTATAGATCATATAAAGAGATGCAGTTAAATTATCAAAACTAAATTTAAACTAAAACTAAAATAAAAAAGAAGCTAATTGTATTTATTCCTTACGATATATTGCAAGACGCTAATACAAATGATAGAGTGATTGTTTTCATTATATTCAAGAGTGTATTTAAGCTAAGACAAAGAATTATTATCCATATTTTTAGGATAAATAACACAGAATACTCTTAAAAGGGTGGAGCGGGGGAGGATGGTGGCCGGTGGGATTGATCCAGAGGGCCCTCAAAATCTTCTTTGTCTTGGTGACGCCCCTGGTGGCGTGACGGGACGGTTGGTGTTGGTCTGCACGTACGCCAGGCGCTTGTCAGCCGGCTTCAGGATCCGGAAGGAGCACTCCTGCATTATCGAATTCCCTGCAGTACCAGTTGCTTCTTGGTAAAGAACTCACACCCGTCCTCTACCACCTGATGCACCCGGCAGATCAGGTCAAAGTCGTGCTTGTTGAGGAACTTGGCCACTATATCAATGACGAGGGTAAAGGCTCGTTTTCGCCCCAGGTGGCGGTGTCCTTGTTGGGGTCCCAGCAGCCCACTTCCCAGTTGTATACAATATTTTTTACAACCGCCGTAGCCCGAGTAACCCGGCTAACTTTTGACACTTCACTAGTACATGTGTTAAGGGCCTTCGAACGTCCGCCAGATGTGACCGATGACCGTTGCGTTAGTTCGGCAGAACGAAGCAGATTTCAACTCAAAATATTTGAAATATTTGGGTTTTTATTATAAACTTGATTTCAGCTCGAATCGACAGCACTAAAATTATGTAATTTTTATAAAGAGAACCTAAAAATTATTGCGGTTATTTTATGCTATTTTTATACCGGGAAAATTGATAACTTTCAAATACTTCCAAGTAAATCAGGAGCGACTATAAAACGCAGCTGGCAGCCACGAGGGCACCTAGACTACTACGGCAACACCAAACTGCTCACAAAAATCTTTGAAATGTGTTCTTCACATTTCGCGTTAAAGAAATAGGAAGTTCATTATAAAGAAACAAGACAAAACATCATAATGAATTTTTTTGAGTTTTAAAAAAAATTATAATTTTGAACTTTCATTTTGATTTTTATTTTTATATACATGGATATTTCGATACATAAAATTTCAGAAATTAATAGTAATAAATAAATAAATAGTATCCCTGTAAAGTGTTAAATAACAAAAAAAAGTTTTAATATTAAATTAATAATAATAATACTTGGATGATTTGCATAGCTCCGTTTTTGTGAAAAATCGTGATGTGAATCGAAAAATTGTGATGAAACCTCAAGGGCGCTTTTTTTTTTTTTTTACAGTAACTCCACATAGGAGACCCTCAGGGAAATAATTTCCCTCAAGGCCTATATCATCTTTGGGGATGCTATGTGGAGGGTCTTTTAGAGGATAGGAAGGAGTGAACTTGGGTCTTGAAGAGACCCATGTTATAGGATGGAGGAAACACAGAGGCCGGCAGATCATTCCACAGCCGAGCTGTTGAACACAAGAACGAGTCGTAGAAGCGACCCGTTCTCATGTGACAAATGTCAACCGTGTGCAAATGTTGGGCGCGTGTTTGGCGTGTTTCCCGACTATGCACCGGTGCCGAAGGGATCAATGACGCTAGTTCCTCGGAGCATCTTCCATTAAAATACCGGTAGAACAAGGACAGCATTCTCACCTGACGTCTGTGCTCCAAAGATTGCAACCCGTTTGATAAGATAGGCGAATCTATCAAACGGACCGCCCGTTTCTGCACAGTCAAGGGTTTTTTTCAGATATTTTGGGACTCCCGACCAGGGGTGGCTGCCAAATTCTACAGTGGGGCGCACTTGCGATTTGTACAGGGTCAGCAGTTGTGTACTATTAAAGTATCTGCGGGCTCTGTACAATACCAGCTTCTAAGAGGCTAACTTTACTCGGGCCTCGATGGAGCCCCCATACCTGAGCTGGTTACTTAAGGTTACACCAAGCATATCAATGGAGGGCTTGTTGGGAAGATTGCTTCCATTGAAGGAGAGTAGATTGTCATTTCGATCCCTTTTAGACGTAATCAGACATGATTGGGTGTTTGAAACATTAAATTCGACGAGGTTATTCTTACCCCAAGAGGAGACCCTCTCGAGGTATCCGTCCATTCTTTGCTTCAAAGCCCTCCGAGTCGTTGGAGTTTGTGTGCCCTTTGGGGGCTTGTCAAACAAAAAGCAATCATGGACTGTACTGTCATCCGCGTAACAATGGATTGGTGCACATGTCAGGGGGTCATTGATGTGCAACAAAAACAATGTCGCAGACAGAACCGATCCTTGTGGGAAGCCAGCATTTATTGAATGCGAGGAAGAGATGAAACCATCAGCAACCGTCTGAATTGATCTTTATCTCAGAAAGATGGCAATCCACGTACACAAGGAAACAGGAAATCCGTAAGAAGGCACTTTGTTGACAAGTCCTCGGTGCCAAACCCGGTCAAAGGCCTTAGAAATGTCCAGTGAGACCGTTTGGATCTCACCATAACGTTCCAGGCACCGCCCCCAAACATGCGTCACATACGCGAGAAGATCACCGCACGAGCGGTTCCGCCGGAATCTGTACTGGCGGTCATTAATGATTTTGTTCTTCTCGAGGTATGTGAGCAGTTTGTCGTTGATCACACGTTCCATCACCTTGGACAGAACTGATGTGATCGCTATGGGGCGGTAGTTGGCTGGGTTGGAGCGGTCACCTTTCTTAGGTATAGGATGAATTACCGCTTTTTTCCAACCAGAGGGCACAGAGACACATTTCAGGGACATTTTAAGAGCTTTGTCAAAACTGGAGCAATTTCTGCAGCCTCTGCAATACCAGGGTAGGTAATCCGTCAGGCCCACTAGCTTTATTAAAATCGAGCCCCCGTAAGACAAGGAGTGCATCCCGATGCCGTATCTTCAGCTTTTTCGTATAGAAGCTGCAGTGAGGAACCGATTTTCCCTAAAAGGTTTGCCTTTTCGGTAGCAGTGTTTGCTAGTGAACCGTCGAGTCTGGTAAGAGGCGGCAGACTGGATTTGCAGAAATTGCGACCTATAGCGACCAGAACGCTCTGCTGTCATGCGGGCAGGCAGCTAGCTTTTTGCTGATTTGTAAGTCGTGCTCAAATTTTGACCTATTGATGATGCGCTGTAAAATTATCTTAGAATATGATGTAAAATCATCTCCTTTCGGAAAGTACCACTAATTTCTGAACATGGTTTCGTTTAAGCAAAAATATGGGCTTGGACCATTGTGCCCTTTAAACTTACATTAATCTTCCCATGAACCATTTTAGTGTTGCAATATAAAACTTTTTAAATGATCGCAGCGCCCACAATATTTGTCTACTATTAAATGGCAGACTGTAAATATTTGAATTATTAATAGAAAAGTACTTACCTGAAGTGGTTTTGGCTGTTTGTAGGTGAGGTAAATAGTGACCGCATTCACGACTTTGTAAATATCACGTTCTTGTAAGTTCAATGAAAGGCAGAGCTGGCCCATACCCTCCAGTAGAGTGAGCTGCAGTTTGTACGCCTGCGTAAATCTGTAAGTCGAGCCAATGTCTTTCATGTGGCTGTCGCTAGCGGATTTTGTGAGGATGTTGCATAGAATTGGCATCACTTCCCTGAAAACAATGATAAAAATACATATTACATATACATATTATCAGAATTTATTTTTATGCGATATGCACTGAACCAGAGCCCCAACTGTTTGCAGCGATGGCCAGGGATCTGTAATGCCAGTCATAGATACACATATCCAGTTTTGTATAGACTCAAGACTGACAAAGAATTAGAGACAGTTGAAACAGGCTGTCACCGCGGTTCCAGTTACCGGAGACCGATACGGAACCGCTTCTTTTTCAAGTTATTTTTGGAATTGAATTTATACATTTATGACACGGGGCATCGACCGATCGATCGAATCCCTTTGACTCAATCATTTCGACAATAGGTCATGATTGACCCGGGTTGTGGAAAATGATCGATTGACCCAGGACTAATGTGAATAAATCTCCATAAAACAAACAAGTTTTTGTTTTTGTTGCAGATTCAGGACTATTACAATGTGGTTGACCAAAGAGCACTTGAAATTCGCACCACAAAAGTGAATATGTATCACTAACTAATTAACCAACATGCCCTTTCTCCGCAGGGGTAGGCAGAGGATGGGCCGCCACACAACTCTGACTCGGCACACACTCCTTGCTTCATTCACATTCATACATACTCTTCTGTTATTGTGATTCGACATGACCCGATTCAAGTATTTCATTCACTTGCTCGTGCCATGTTTTCTTCGAGCGTCCCTGACTTCTTCTACCATATGAAAATGATCAATTTTTACATTTATTTTTAGGTGCAATGTTGTATATTATTAGTTCAAAGAACGACATAGAAATGACTTAAAACGTCTCAATTTTACAGTCTTCCTTACTTTAGAGTTCTCGTTCTGATGAAGTCCTTTGAATACTCGGCAAGTGTAAGAAGCAGTTGGAAAGATCTGCTTATAATAATCGGCTGCGATGTCTCTTGGAATCTATTAACCAATGGAGACCAGGTCAGATGCACTAGGGGAAGTAGATCATCTTTCCCAATCCTTGATGGCCCCAATACCTTCCTTCAAAATACTTAATGCCAGGATTTTCTGTTCTCTGTCGTTAGACGGAATGAAATTCAAAGTTTTCTTTAATATCGAGACGACCATTGTGACGTGGATGGGCGGAGTTTTCTTCTCTGTTATGTTAACATCTACAAACAAAAAATTGTGCAAAACGAAGTAATTAAAATTTTCAGAAAAATTCTGGACATTCATTTAATACTGGAAGAGATGTATATAACCTTATTTGTCGAGTTGCAAAACACTTTTTGGAAATTTTTGCTGGTTTTGATACATTTCTAAAAAGTTATTGAAATACATTGAAAGTAAATTGTACAATATTAATATCTTTCGTTAAATAACAAAAGAATGACGTATTATTATTTAGATATTTGGCGGTGTTCCAAACAATTTGTCGAGAATATCGCCAGATGAAAAAAAATTCCAGGAGTGGGTTTTGCAACTTCACAACTCATTTGTACAGTAGATATTGGGAGTACCAATTCGATTTATTTATTAAGAGTAAACGAAATGTGATACGCGCCCAGAGATGGCGCTAATTTTAATATTTTAGAAAAAAAAAACACTTGGCAAGTAATGCTTTTAAATATTAAGACGAATAATTGTTTGTTGGCGGGTTTACGAGTACAGTGGTGCCTCACACAACGAACTTAATTCGTTCCAGGAGCAAGTTCGTTATGCGAAAAGTTCGTTATGTGAAACGCGTTTTCCCATAACAATACATGTTAAAAAAAATAATTCGTTCTGTAGCATAAAATATGGTAAGATGACATAAAAAAAAAGATAAATTTTTTGTTATTATTTTTATTTAGATACATCTAAAAACATAATGAAAAAAACACACATTTTTTAATTTTAAGAAATAATCGAATCTTGCACATCTTCATCCATTTTCCGCTTTTTGGCCGATGGTGCAGTGGAAAACCTGTCCAAAGTCGTTTGTTTCTCTCTTTTCTTCAACATCTGCCGGAAATAACGGACAAGAGTATCGGAGTACAGGTCGTTGATCCTGTTTGCTTCAGCGGAATCTGGATAGTGGGCATTGGTAAACTCCTGAACTGCTTTCCATTTGACCAGGATGTTCTTGATGTCAGCAGT
>JAHDVE020011395.1:0-45368 GCA_022606495.2 Halesus radiatus | reverse complement strand
ATGGTCAATACTATTCCAAAATTAGATTTCGTGGCTGCCGAGAGAGGCGCAATAGGAAATAAAAACATTTGACGAGAATATCTTCTGCTGTTATGGCGACCTGAGTTCTGACCTCCAGTTCACGGAGCAGATCCGGTGCATCATGCGGCCCACGGACGTGCCCGACAAGGCTGCTCTGCGACCTGCTGTGGCCCGACCTCGACAAGGATACCACCGGCTGGGGCGATAAATAGACGACACGCTGATGTGCTCTTTCCAGATCCTGAAGCCGGCCGACGAGCGCCACCTGGCGTACGGGCAGACCAACACCAAGCGTCCCGTCACGCCGCCCAGGGGCGTCACCAACAAAGACAAAGAAGATTGGAAGAAAGGATCAGTACCCCGGCCCCCGTCCTCACCCGCCGCCCAGAATCCTTCACATAACTCCTATCATTTGTATTAGCGTCTTGGAATATATCGTAAGGAATAAATACAATTACCTTATTTTTTTCAATTTAACATATATTAAAACTTAGACCAAGCCATATTTAGTTTTGATAATTTAACTGCATCTCTTTATATGGTCTATAAATATTGTGTAATGATAGAGTGTCCAAAAAAAATGTCATGGATGTAATATAGGAATGATGTAATAATAGGAAGTAAGATTTGTACAGCGCCCTTGAGGTGATTTTTCACAAAAACGGCGCTATAAAAACCATCCGATTATTATTATTATTATTATTATTATTATTATTATTATTATTATTATTATTATTATTATTATTATTATTATTATTATTATTATTATTATTATTATTATTATTATTATTATTCTTCGAGTTAAAGTTTCTAAAAGATACATCATTTTATTACTTGTGTTTAGTTATGGTTTACCATGAATACAATATAAAATGATGTGCCGTAAAGCTCATCCTTGTTTTGACATTTGACATTTTAACCTCAAAACTGATCAAAACTGACTGGCCATGGATTCGGAGCGTTTGGTGGGCATTGAAAAATTGAAACTTTGAAAACTTTTTTACCTGTAAAATCTTACTTTAAAAAAAAGAAATATTCTCTTATTTGAGTTTGAGTGTTATTATAAATAAAATATTTTAAAAATTGATAGGAGGTCCTTATTGCCTTTTTGCTTTTGGTACGATGATTTAATATGCAGATGGAAATTATAAAATAATTCGGTTTGTGATAGTGCTAAAACCGTAAATTAGGTACCTACGCTACCTACCTATATTTTTATATGTGTATTTTATATTTATTTGATTACACGCCCATCTTGGATTTTCCATGGATTTTAAAACATAATATAAAGAGCTATCAAAAAGTAACGAACAATCTTTTTCTAACGTTTAACAGTGACATAAAATAGAAAACCCTAACAATATTATAACACAAATCATTAACGCTACATTATCCAAGCTACAATATTACATATTGTAGGATTCATCAGACTGCTGGTATAGATGACGCTTTACTGTATAAATGGCGTCAGCAAATACGTCAACTAAGTATATCCATGTCGAAAACAAACAAATCGGTATATGCCGATCTTGAACATATTATGTGATCTATCACATGACATGTGTAATGGATGTAACAAAGTAATGTAGTTACCTCATCTGGTCGCTAACCTCGCCTGCTCAGTGCTCAGCTGCGCCACTACTATCGCGGAGTTAACCTTTGAATCATTGAATAAATAATACACACTAGAAGTGTCTTCGCCCTTGCCATTCCATTTTTTCCATGTTTTTCCCCATGGCTGTTTCCAACAGTATTTCGCTCGGGAATGCTGGGTATTTTTGCAGCCTAAGTTCTAGAAGAGATATAGCATTACTACTTAAGGCTCATAAACTATTGAACTGTGTATTATTAATACCTGACATCCTGGCTGAAATAGGATTTTATGTCCCTGATAATTTCACGCGAGGCCGCCAAAACGGGCTGCTGTTTCTTCCCAGGTGCATAATTAACTTACCAATGGTGATGCCTCTGGGATGTATTACTAGGTCAATTAACTGTCTCACATGAAGTGTTGGTATTTTCCACAAGACCTACAATATTTTTTAGCAAGAACTTATTATTATGGTATAGTATTATGTTCCTACTTATAGCCCTTTTAAAACTATTTTTGTTGTACCTATACGTTATATAATTATGCAAACTATATTTTTTGTAATTTTTCATCGCTTTTGCATTGGTGTTTATAACTGATTTGAAAAAAAAAATTGATCTAAATGAAAAGATATTATGTTTTTTTATGCTAGTAATTTAACTGTACAATAATAATTATTATACAAGTTCATTTTATCACTAAGGGTTGGTTGGTAGAAATTGCCAGTAGGCAATAAATCCGCCAATAATAAATATATATGATGTTTGTTTTGTAAAGAGTGTGGATTTTGAAAGTAATTCTACGAAAACCAACGATATTCCAACTACACGGCTGATTAACTCTTTTAGAGTCCAAATAAAATCTTCAAAAAGAAAACATTGTTACAAATTCACAAAGACCATTTCAATTCTACAATTTCCACAAAAATAAGTAACCGACCGAGATCACGTGGCAACTTAGAAATCTCTGAATTTAAAACTAGGAGATCGCGTGGCAACTTAGAAATCTCTGAATTTAAAACTAGGAGATCGCGTGGCAACTTAGAAATCTCTGAATTTAAAACTAGGAGATCGCGTGGCAACTTAGAAATCTCTGAATTTAAAACTAGGAGATCGCGTGGCAACTTAGAAATCTCTGAATTTAAAACTAGTGCTTCTCAACTCCATAAGGCCTATCGAGGTATAGAATTAATACCCTTCCGTGTAAAATGAAAACGGAAAAAAATTATAATTCTTTCAAATCACAAATCAAACAATTATTTAATAACTCCAGCAGTAATTACAAGTTTTAATTTCTTAAGTGAATTTTACGAAACTATTAATTATAAATAATGTGTCTAAATTTAAAAATCATATGAGGCCTTTCGAAATACGACTAAAATTAAAATACACTATGTTTATATATTGTATGCGCCTTATTGTTGCATTTCTATTATCACGTACTTTTACTCTTTTATTTGCTAGATAATCTATTTTGTAGTAACTATCGTGTACAACAAAACAAACTGTATCTATATTACATTCTTGATTTACTTTATTTCTATACTTACCATTACTGTCACTGCATGGCGCTGCTCCCCAACTCAAACACGAGAAATATTTCTCTATTGATTTAGGTAGTTTTTCTAAAATAAATTAATATTTTTTTTATAATTATCTATTAAGTATCTGTATTATTAAATATTTTATATATATTTATATTAAATAAATAAAAAAATAGTAATTTAATCTAACTTATATTTTCCCAAGTGTTTCCCGGAATATGGCAAACTTGTACCACGGTGCGCTGCATTTGATTTAAAATTGAACAACACATTTGAGACCGAACAGCGCTGCCAACATATGATGTGGATGTCATAAGGTTAAAAGACGAGCGAAGGGAATTAAGAAAAATATGAACATCTTATTCCTACGATATAAATGTTTAGAAATTAAACGTATCAACCGTTAGTTTTAAAAATGTACATATTGTCAACCAAGGAACCAAGTGTTATGTGGTAGGTATTTTAATTTTACCCGGATAATAAAAATAAATACGTGGAACTTGAAATGTTTTTATTTTATTTTATTTAATGTGTTAAACTTTGGTAAGGAAAATTAATGAATTTTTTCACCTGGCGGGGAAAACCGCAACCCGATTTCCGAATATTGAAGACGTAAACCAGAGTTGAAGAGAGTTTTTGAAAATACTGTGCAGATGTCACCCTCGGCTTGTAAATGTAATTTGTTTACTTTTTGATCCCAAAGTATTCATGTACATATTATAAGATCATTTTTACTACACGTACAAGTGTTTATTTATGAGAATGAGCAAAGCGGTGTTTCTGTAAAAAACGAAACTGAAATAGACAAATATTTTTATTCAAAACCAAAATTCACTATTAGACGAAGAACGGCTGGGCGGCTTGTTTCATACAAAACTTAATTTTGGATTTGAGGCCAAAATAAACATCCAAACTAATTGATATATTTTTTTTAAATAAAGGTTTAGCAAAAATATAGTAAGTATGAGAAGTATTTTATTTATTTATGCTTTAAATTAAAAGTACAGGCCACGAAATAAACCACAGTACGGATGAGAAGTAGTTTATTTATTTTTGTTTTAATTTTTTAAGTATGTGCCATGAAAAAAAAAAATTTCGTAATTTTAGAGGCAGCTTAGAAAATTATTTGCGACTTTATTGTATTTTTTTATATAAATAAAAATATAAAAATAAAACATAAAAAAACCTTTTTCGGGTAGATATTTTAAATTATGTACGGCAAATTTGTCTTCCGACGTAAATTGGTGGTTTATTTCGTGGCCTGTACTTTTAATTTAAAGCATAAATAAATAAAATACTTCTCATACTTACTATATTTTTGCTAAACCTTTATTTAAAAAAAATATATCAATTAGTTTGGATGTTTATTTTGGCCTCAAATCCAAAATTAAGTTATGTATGAAACAGGCAGCGCAGCCGCTCCTCTTAAATTGTGCTTGTTGACAGCGAATACCGTAGAAATATTACAATACCTCCAGCTCTGAAATTTCTCACACATTGATATGGCAACATGCTACACTAGCGCCTCTAGAAGCGTGCGTTGGCGGAATTTGTTTTTTTTTCATACATTTTAAAAGATTTTCTGTAAAATATAAATTTATTATAAAAATCTAAAATTAATGAAATAAATATTAGGTAACCTACATATGACTTTATTGATATTTGCCCAGAAATGAAAATATATTAAAGTGGCTATTAGGTTCGTACTAACATATAATATTTATTTATGCGTAAGTGGTCCTGGTCTGGATTCCGGAACATTTAATGTAGAATTTAACAAAATTATTGAAAACAATTGGCCAAACTATATAAAATTATTCACAGATGGTTCCAAACTCAATCAGGATTCCCATTGCGGGGCCAGTGTGTATGTTCCACACAGGAAGATGAGTCTCCCACACAAACTTCCCAAAGAATGCTCCATTTTCTCTGCTGAATGCATAGCTATCATAGAAGCACTGCATCTTGTCAAATCGCACAATATTAGAAACGCCCTCATTCTTTCAGATTCGCTTAGCTCACTACAAAAAATATGCTCATCCCCACTCAATTCTAATAGCGATTCCCTAATCTGCTCTATCAGAGACCTCCTGTATTCCATTTCACTATGAAATGTGTCAGTGGTCCTGTCTTGGATTCCAGGACACCTAGGTATTACTGGAAACGAAATAGCGGATTCCATTGCTAAGGAAGCCACTGTTCACGGTCCGTTAATTGGTATTCCTGTTCCAGTTAGAGACTATTTCCTTATTCTAAAAAGTAAATACAAACTCCGATGGTCCTCTAAATAGAAAATATCATCTCTAACAAAAGGTCATCAGTACTCATCAATACAACATTTTATTCCTGTCAAGCCCTGTTTGCATAAATATACTGGCGTGCCAAAAATATATATATTTCCTCCATAACTCGAATGAGACTAGGTCACCAGATTCCACATAGTCAGCTCGCCTTACTGTGATTGTGGGTCAGAGGATACTCTGGACCATAATTTCTTTGAGTATCCTATTAGTCCGGTCAGTGGCTGAGTTGGCATCGTGTTTGGGTCTCACCCAGGCGTCGTAAGTTCAATTCCTCGGTTGGCTAAGTCCTCCATTAAGACACAAGAAATATCTTCTGATTGCTGTGATGGTAGTAGTAGATTTTCAAATACTGCCAGGTTATTCGTAACCAGGGAATATTTGTCTTTCTTAAAAAAAAAATATTAATTACCCATTTCCAAACTTTATCCATGAATTGGTAAAACTTAATATTGATCTCCCTACCAGTATTCCCTGCCTCCTAAGTCTCAACTCCCCCCAGATCAACAATTTATTAGCAAATCATATTTACAAAAATGGCACTAAAATTTAAGTCATTGGGGATAAAAACACATACATTTACACTGTAACTTATTTGCCCAAATATTATATACTGTTTAAAAGCAAGTAATTTTAAGAACAATTTGTACTATTAAAATCTGATTAAATATGGCCATGATCGCCCTTAATGGGTGAAAGCCATAAAATAACAAAGTTTTATTTCAAAAGTTGATAAAAATACCCTTACCTTTATAGTCAGTTCTGGAAACTTATTGAACTCACATCTTATAGGCAAATGATCGCATAAATACAAGATTTAGTGTTCTAATTTAATATTACGGGCAGGTGCCTAGTTTGGTAGTTACAAAAATGTTCTGTACCAAAAACATATAAATGGATAAATAAATGGTATTCTTTCTCAAGTAAGGGTCCCCGTTAACCGCCGAGTTTCGGCCTGTCTACGTTTGGTAAAACTTTCAACACCGTCATGTTCAACGACTTAATCAACATCTGATCAAAAAAACCCAACATGAAATTTGACAAACCACTGTTTGAGAATCAACGGTGCCGTTCAAATGTCAAAATAATCCAAATGTCGCTGCTTGTCGATTTAACTCGTCGGTCCTCGTATGACGAGAATTTGAATCCTCCCAATCTAAATAATGACGAAAAAGAACCTATCCACTATATATAATAAAGTATTATAAAAAATATTAAAGATATCACCACCACTACTTGTATTTAGGTATAAGATGGTACAATATATTATTATTTTTATAAACAATAATTATTAGCCTGAAACACTCATCAATTTGAAAAAACCTTCCGAGAAAAGATAAATGTCGCCGACAGGACTCGAACCTGTACTCTTCTGATTGCCGGTCAGATGCTCTACCGTTGAGCTACGTCGGCTTATTAGCCGTTACAAGCCTTTCTCATACTAATAAAGTTGGTTGTTTACAGGTGAAATATAATAAAAACAGTAATTATTGAATGAAACACTAGTATATATTGATTAACTTGGCGGGTTTGCGATAAGCTGACGTAGCTCAACGGTAGAGCATCTGACCAGCAATCAGAAGGGTGCAGGTTCGAGTCCTGTCGGCGACATTTATCTTTTCTCGGAAGGTTTTTTCAAATTGATGAGTGTTTCAGGCTAATAATTATTGTTTATAAAAATAATTGTTACCCTTTGCGCTATGCACAAAAATCTTGTCTTAAAAACTCAACTTTATCAATTAATAAATATATTATTATTCAAAAACAAAATGAATGTAACCGAAACATTGAAATATGAACAATTCAAAAAGAAAATTAACTCCCTGAACTGAGATAATGATATATTGTACCCTTAATGTATACTATCTAGCATATAAATTACTATTTTGTTATGTTTTTTTATTATTATTCTAAAATTGTTCTGTTGATTTACGTTTGCAATTATTTAAAAAGTTTTTTTTTAATATTGTTTACATATTTAATTGTTTTTATTATCACGTATGTAAATACTCCTCCCATAACCGCGAGCTACTGGAGCTCAACGTATGGAGAGTAGATCAATAGGAACTTTAAAAAATCATATATGTGATCTTAAAATTATGTAAAAAAATTGTAATAAATAAAATATTTGTTTGCTGTGACTGTACGCAGTAAAGTTTCAGAAGTCAAGTGCATATTTATCCTCCCTGATATCCCCAGACCCAGACCCAGACCCCATATATTCACCCCACCCCTAACCGCGGTAGAGGGGCGGCGGTGTAGTGCGGCGGGGGGTTGCGGGGAGTTAAAGATAGGGGGTTATATCGGCTGTAGGAGGCTTCACTCGGGAAGTTATAATGGCAGTAAAGTAGGTAGATGGTTTCAGTTACTACAGAATTCAGCTAAGCGCTGGAATATTATTCAACTGAAATATTGCACGTGGGAGAAGAAGACGCCACACCTCGTAGCCGCCGGGACCTGAAAATTTAACATTTGAGAAATGGCGAATTTTTACGGAAAAATGGTTTAATTTACGCGAAAACGCGTTTTTTTTTTCATTTTCAACGGAATGTAGCTAACTTCACTTCAAAATCGCGGCGTTAATATATGAAATAGTATGTATAAAAAATATATAATATAAACGTTAAAATTTGTTTAAACCACTTCAATTTAATATAATAATCTAGACCGGTTTCAGAAGTACCATTCTTTCGTCAGGAATATATTAAGACTAAACTACGATACAAAATAATGATAGACATACATGAATATTTAGGTGTTGGAGTGGGAGCCGACCAAAGGGGAAGAGGTAATTAGGGGGTTTTCTAACTAAATTTGTAAGTATTAATTCTAGTATACTGAATAACCAAGTAAATTTATCTTATAGTCCTCTTTTAGATATGTTTCCAGTGAATCGCTTTCCTCCAGAAAACCCTGAATTTTTTTAGTTTTGAGGTCGGAACTTGAACATATACGAGTATATTATAATCATAAATACAATTATCTTTTGGGAGGTACATTTTAAGATCTTTCAAAAAGCATTTTCTGTTTATAATCATATTTGGATAATTTTTATAGCGCCGTTTTTGTGATAAATCACCTCAATGGCGCTGTACAAATGTTTTTTTTCCAATGCTCATCTTATCACTAACTATAGACATTTTCAGAGCAAATTATCGTTTCCAGAATAACGACCCCATTGGTCTAATGGTGTTTTCGAGTACTCAGTCCAAGAGAATTACTTATATACCTATATATTTACCTTCTACCGCCCAGACTACCTTCTTTAATTTCAATCAAAATTATTACACTTTTTTGTGCTTTACCACTGACAGCACGAGCAATAATCATACAGGTATTTATATTATTATAAATAGGTATGTTAGTTGTAAGACTCTAGTTTTAAGCCATAGTTGTACGTCATTTTGCAGTATTGTATACACAATATGCACTTGGTTATAGATATGTATTAGTTTTAAATAGGTACTAGGTTTATATATGTGTTAGTTTTGTATTCTAGTTATGCCTACTTAAGTTTAAATTGTAAGTCACTAGCTATAACTTTTAGTTGGTAAGTGACTACCTATAAGCCATAGATGTAAGTCACTAATTATAAGTCTCAGTAGTTAGTCCCTAGCATTAGTAATAAAGTTTAGCTGTAAGGTATTGGTTGTATATGTTATTTAATTAATTGTAAAGCGCCCTTGAGGTGATTTTCCCACGAAAACGGCGCTATAGAAGTAATCCAATGATTTATTTATTTATTTATTTAATATAATATTACTACTTATGGCAAACAAATTGCATTCAATAGTTCATCGTTCTGTATTACCAAATTATACTGGTCGGTGGCGGAGTGGGCATCGCGTCGGGGTCCCACCCGGACATCTTGAGCTCAATTCCTCGGCTGGCTAAGTCCTCAATCACGACACCAACAACATTTTCCGCTTACTGTGATAGTAGTATGAGATTTTCAAATATTGTCAGGTTATTCGAAACTCGGGAATGTTTGTCTTTCTTTAAAATAATATGCAAAAGAGATTAATTAGTTCACCATTAACTTTTTGCTGGTAAATGTCATTTACATATATTAGAAATAATAACCGTCCTTGGGGGATTCCAAATTTACTTGTAGATGATTCCTTAATTTTTAATATAATTTTACCATTTGAGGTCTGTCTGTTAAGTAGTTTTCAATCCATTTAAGGACTATGTGGTCAATCCTATTATGTTTTAATTTTAATACTTAATTTTAATTTTTAGTATTCTATATATTCCCGATGAAGAAAGCATCGCTTTCGAAACACGTAGATATCTGTGTATATTAATAAAGTGGTGAATACAAAGTAATTTTTTTAAATTAATTTATTAATAATGACGCCACAAAGCGATTACCGATTTCTCGAAGAAATTACAAATAAATTATTATAATTATTTAATGTTTTATTAATTATTGTGTTTTAGCAAAACCTATAATAGGGAAACTGTCTCTACTTCTGATTTGCTCTGATATTATTGGAAACATGGGTAACACGTGTTAATATGAGCAGTCACCTTCCAGGTAAGTATGATTCTGTACAGTCTGAATTTTTACAGTAGACATTTCATGAGAGCTTTAAAAGGTTTTATTTAGTAACATCAAGATGGCTCATGGGAAGATGGTTATATTTTTTAAAAAGCACAATGGACTTAGTGCATGTGTTTACTTTAACCAAACGGAGCTCTGAAATTAGTGGTATACGAGTACATCATCATTTATGACAATTTTATATTAAATAAACTGATTTTTTGTGTTCCTTGAAATTTATTTAACGAAATAAACATATATTTTATGTTAGATAAATTAAAAAAAAATCATATTCTCAGATCAAAATTTTTATATATATATAAATCAATGTAAGTTTGTTTGTTTGTATGTCCGGGACCGATTTCGCTGAAAATAGCACAGTATTTTCTTATTAGTGCCGGGAAGGTTTCGAGAGTAGTTTGAATGAAATCCAATATGTAAAACTGTTGCTATAACGTTTTATAATTAGTATGTAAAACATTGAACCCGTCATGTTTTATTTAGGTTAGCCCATAGATATAAGACTCTGGTTAGCCACAGATGGCATATTCAAAAGAAGAAGGTTTTTTGGGCAGAATATTTTCAAAATGGAAAACACGAGTAGGTACCTACTTAAGAACTTTATGATTTAGATATATTTAGAAAAAATAAACGTTTGGAATGAAATAAAATATTCAAATGGATGTTCCTTTATTTGGAGATTGTTACTTTCGCTGTCGAATCAATTATTGTACCCGAGCAAGGCCGGGTACACATCAGCTAGTTATAATTAAATTTTTTAAACTTTTTTTTTTAAATTATGATTTAAAAGAAACTGTCAAATACGAATGTGAATAAAAATGTAAAGAACACTTTTCAATGACAAAGTACAAACCTTTATGCACATAATATTTTGTGTCTCCAAAGGATCAGAATTAATGTTGCCAATTTAAAGAAACTTTCTCGTTTCTTCACCCAATGCGAGACCACATACCTATCTACCTAACTGCTCTTAGTTCAAGGCCTTAGCCGTGGGTTTATAAACTAAAAATAACGACCCTTAGCCATCGACCCGGCTGTCTTTTCCTTCCAGACTTTCGTCATTTATTTGAAGTTATTTATGCAGTCTGCCCTGCTACCGCTACAGTACTGTATCCTCCACTGCCTGCTACTGCCTGCTGCTGCCCTGTTAGCCTGTCACCGGGGGTAGAACAAGCAAAACCCTCTCGTGTGCCGGATAAATGCACAGTTTTGCATAATCATTACGGAAGAAGAACGGTCGGAAAACTTTACCATCTGCACCTGCCTTTTGTAGATTAAATTTAGTAAAATCGAAATAACTGATTTTTTTTAATATGTGGGTACCTGTCTAGCAGTGGCGTGCATTGCTCTATAACCAAGGGTAGGCTGCAGTCTTATAGATTATAATTGCATAACATTAAATATTTTGGTAGCCTTTTCTGTTTTTCATTACTATATTCTCTTTGTGTGTGTTGCCAGGTTGAGGAATTACAGTAAAAGTTGCTTACGGATATATACTCTAATTCAATTGTCTTTCTTTTTTTAAACTCACGCATTTCATCACATTAAAAAGTTCCCGGGCCATTTTCACAAGATAGGCAGAGCTTTTCAGCCTCTATGGACTCTAGAGGCGTGCAATCCATAAGAATTATATACAGTCCACAAGAAATTGGACAATTAACAAATATATTCAGTAGTCTAAATTTCATGAATGACTATCGGCGGGATTACCTGTTGGTAAATCTAAGATGTTCAGGTTTTCATTGGGAATGATGATTATAGTGATTATCAACATCTGCTACAGCCTACCCTCGGCAAGAAGCTATGCACGCCAGTGTGTATAGGTACCCACATATTCATTCATTCCACAAAGGCTAAAAGCTGTGCCTCTACTAAGAAAACCGAACCACAAGAAGAAATTATGTTTTTTTTTTGAAAACGTGACAAATTTCCAATAAAAATATATTTTTCCTTGAATTTGGTAAGGAATTTGTATGCTCATTTATTCAGTTTTCAAATATTCCATGTACAATTCATACCCGAACTTGAAAAACTACGCACAGCCTACCTTTGGCCATCCAGCAATGCATGCCACTGCATTACACTTATTCATCTAAATGCCATTTTGATCTCGTCGCCTTCTTCTCGTAGCCTTAGACAGTAAGAGTACCACGTGATACGTCCTATCCAATATGGCGGCATATGAAATAAATACATATGTGTTTAATTCCTTTTTAAATTTATTGGAATAACTTATTGAAGCTTGTAAACCCTATTGTAATATTAAGGAAACAGAAAAGAAACAATCAAAATAAAAAAGTTTACGTTCACATCTGGGAATTGAAGCTTGGACCTCTCTCCATAATATGAGAATAATTTGAAGACGATATTAGTATTTATTAGTATAAATGAAATTATTATTGTTGTAATCTATAAATGGACGGCCCAACTTAAAGATTTACTGTGGATTTTATAGTTGTTTATAACCTGAATAACTTCGGTGTTATTTAAAAAAAAAATATGTTTACTACAATTGTGTTGCCGCTCATCTCACCACAGGACTGTCCCAGTGAGGTTACCGGCTAATATTTTAGTTTTTTTTTTTTTTAAATTTAAGAATAAATAAATTCTTAAATTGAGATATGGTATCGATAAAAATTGCGGAAATTAATAAGGTCTCATTAGCTCAGTGGTTGGAGTGCTACCCCCGACTCGATTCCCAGATTTGATCGTTACCTTTTAGTTTTCTGTGTGTTTTTCCGTTTCGTATTTTATTTGAAATTTGTTAATATTATAATAATATAAAGGTATAAATTTGTTTTGAACCACTTTAATCCGTCGCCGAAGAGGCGAACACGTCCGATACACAAACCATCCAATTTTTATTATTATTCCTGATGAGGGAATGGTATTTCCGAAACCGGTCGAGATTATTATATTAAATTGAAGTGGTTCAAAACAAATTTATACGTTTACATTATAATTACGACAAGCCACGAAGTAAATGCTTTTTACGGATATGTTGATATTTTCTTAAATGATTAAGTATTATAAATGGCTGCTTAAAGTCCTTCATGTAGATACGTCTTGTTATATCGTCTGTAATAGTAGGTTCCATGACAATTCAAAACTCGAATGAATCTAATATAATGATTTTATATCACGTGTCAACTGGATATAAATTTATTAAAAGTACTAAAAAAGTAGCCCGAAAACCTAATTTATTAATCTTAATTTATTAACATTTTTTTATTGATTAATTAAGTTAAATTGGATGAGATTTTCAGACCAAAAAAACTACCTTTAATGACTTTATACCACTTTAAAAAAAAATTATTTAAATTTTTTATTTATTCATTTATAAAAAGTTTTGGTACAGAGTTAGCATTATTTACAACTACCAAATTAGGCACATGCCGTATTATGGTAGCCAAAGTTTGTTGTAGACCTACATGTTGTAAAGAAATAACAAAATAAGATAATATAAATAGAAATAGAAGCTATTAATTGATAAACTAAAGTTTTTTTTAAAACAAGATAAAAACAAGACTCGAACCTGCACCCTTCTGATTGCCGGTTAGATGCTCTATCGTTGAGCTACGTCGGCTTATCGCAAACCCGCCAAGTTAATCAATATATACTAGTGTTTCATTCAATAATTACTGTTTTTTATTGTATTTCACATGTAAACAACCAACTTTATTAGTATGAGGAAGGCTTGTAATAAAATGTAGACATAATTTGTCTCGACGCCATCTATTGAGGGATTTAGCCGTTACAAGCCTTCCTCATACTAATAAAGTTGGTTGTTTACAGGTGAAATTTAATAAAAAAAACCGTAATTATTGAATGAAACACAAGTATATATTGATTAACTTGGCGGGTTTGCGATAAGCCGACGTAGCTCAATGGTAGAGCATCTGACCGGCAATCAGAAGGGTGCAGGTTCGAGTCCTGTCGGCGACATTTATCTTTTCTCGGAAGGTTTTTTCAATTTGGATGAGTGTTTCAGGCTAATAATTATTGTTTATAAAAATAAGATATAGAAGCATTTCAAAAACAACATAAAGTTGCATCTTGAAAGAAAAAAACAAAAGTAGAGATTTAGTAAAGATATGAGTGAAATCAAATAAAATATGATGATAATACAATAAGGACTTCCAGTCATATTTTTTTTATAAATAATGAAGTTCAAACTTCAATACCGGAATATTTCGTTTTTTTTTTTCAAAAGTTAGTTTTCATAGTTAAAATAATTTTCAAATATTCAATTTTTTAAAGCCCGCCAAAACGGTTCAAATCAAAACAATGATGAGCTTTACCGTACATAATTTTATATTCTATTCATGGTAAACCATAATTAAGTATAAGTAATAAATTTATGTACGTTTTTAGAAAGTATAACTCAAAGAAAAATAATACTATTGAGCATTAATATTATCGTAATATCCGTATTGATAATTGGTGTGCTCATGAATATTCTAATTTTTTTCATAAATAATATTTTTTTTATATTGAACAACAATTATAGAGCTTAGAGGCAGCAAAATAATTTTTTTTTTAAAATACACGTTTAAAATACAAAACAAAATTTTCATACTAATCTAAAAACAGAATGCGTACGTGACGTCAGATGTTCCAAATGCAATGGTACCAACATAAGAAGGTTTTTTGATGAGATTTTTTTTTATTCACTTTTAAATAACGATTTATTAATTCTACGTATAATTATTAATAATAAAAGTTATATATTCAAAATCGGCGTTTGTTGATCCATATGAATATATATTTTTATAGCCATTATATCTTTCACTGGAGTTCCTTATTCTAATACATACTCGTGCGTATATTGAAATATCCGGTCACCGCAACCACGATAGGAGAAAAATTAACTACATTATGTTTTTTTTTTTAATTTAATGTAAATCAAATTTAATAATGTTATTATTAAGTTCTGCGAGTATTTTTAGTTGTTATTATTGTGACAGTTGTTTCGGCGTTTGAGGCCATTTTCAGTTGAACGGTTAAAACTGAAGTTAAACAGTTTGAAAATGGCCTTAACGCCGAAACAGCTGTCACAATAATAACAACTAAAAATACTTGCAGAACTTAATAATAACATTATTAAATTTGATTTACATTAAATTTTTAAAATTAAATGGAGTTCTACGAATTAAACACAAAAACAATTAATACATTATGTATGTATCACACACAGACACCGGGCACGAAATGGAAAAAGCATAACCAAAAAAAAACACCCATAATCCAGCAGTAGAAATTGCCCGAATAAAAACATCGTAATTGTTTTTTACGCTTTGAAGTTTGATTTTTTGTTATTTTTTTAAACCACCCAGTTCAGAGCAATCGTCTCAAACAGACAAACGCTTAATGATAATGTATTCCTGCGGAGTAGGCACCGAGCCGCAGGCCGCGGCCCGGTGCGGTCAGCGGTGGTGTAATGGGGTTCTCAAACAATAAGGAACTACAGTGAAAAATATAATGGCTTCAAAAATATCAGCAAATGTCGATTCTGAATATGTAACTTTGATTATTACGTAGAATTTATAAATCGTTATTTAAAAGTGAAAAAAAAAATCAGCTCATCAAAACACCTCTTTATGTTGGTACCATTGCATTCGGAACATCTGACGTCACGCGCGTATTCTGGTTTTGGATTTGTATGGAAATGTTTATTTTTACATTTTGTTTTATATTTTAAAATGTATTTTTTGTGTTTGTTTTTTGCGAAATTTAAACTTAATTTGGGTGACTGCTCTATAATAGTTGTTCAAACGGATAATGTTAATGAAAAATACTATTTTTATTGTCCGAGTTGAAGTTTTTAAAGCGTACATAATTTTACTACTTATGTTTGTTTAGTTGTTTTGACATTGACATTCTAACCTCAAAACTGATCGAATACAGATTTGAAGCGTTTTGGAGGGCTATGGAAAATTGAAACATTGAAAATTATTTTAACTACGAAAACTAACTCCAGAAAAAAAAAATACTCACTGGTAAATACCAGTAAGTATTTTAAATGAGTTAAACTTAAACAAGTTAGAGCGTCATTACCGATTTTTTTTAATGAACTGGAGTTCCTTATTGCGGTATTTGTCGTTGGAATAAGGATTGCAACTTAGCAGAAGAAATAGACGCCATAAGTAATATCCTTCACAAGCGTTAAGCAAAATGTGGGGCTATTTGTTTCACAAAATCAAGAGATTTTTTTTTCTTCGTGTACCCGCGGAAGTACACTGTTTTTTTTTCATTTCGTTCTGAAAACAATGTTTGTTGATTAACAATTGCAACTATTTTTACATAGGAAAGACTTCTAGAAATTTTAGTTTTCGAGTTAAGGAACACCTAAGTTGTTCAAATAATACATTTTTTGAATTTGCTAATCATCTTTTCGAAACCTATCATTCTTTTGATATAAATAAAGGTTTATATACAATATATATTACATAAACAATATGTCTTATCAGAATTCACAGATAAATTAAATTAATCGCTTTTCAATCATTATTTTTTCTAGTATTATAATTTTCTTTATATAATATTGGGTGGTCGTGCCAATGTTTGAACAACTACTGGTTGAATTGTGACATAACTAAAGAACTGAAGTGTTCGGAGGCACCTGTTTGTATATTTCCTAGATACGAAAACCACTGAATTCAGCTTCCAGTGAATTTGTCTCCCCTGTCCCCCCCCCCCCCTCCCACTTACACCACCCCGTTATAAACACAACAAACGACCCCTGATTGCTCGTTAAAGTGACACGACAATTTCCTGCTCCCTGATTGGCGGCAGATTCAAATTCCAAAACAGAACGTTTGCTAACTCAGGGCTACTCATTTAATATTGTAACAATTTTCTATAATTATTTTATTTCAGTTTAAATACGTTATAATGTTAAAATTGCAACAAGATAAAAGGGTCCCAAAACACTTGGAACTTAAGTTCTGACGAACACTCGAACGACAAAACAAAAATCAGTATTTCATGAAATAACACGACAAACTGTATTCGATCAAAAACACGTTTTAAAAATAAGGAACTTCAGTTCAATTTTAAAAATATATATATTTTATATCAATAATGACATTCAAACTTAAACACCAATTAAAGAGTTATATATTCAGAATCGGCGTTTGTTGATTTATATGAATATATATTTTTAAAGCCACTGTATTTTTCACTGGAGTTCCTTATTATCAAGTGCTGTTGACAGTTGAGAACTACCTTCGAGAATATTTTTCACTATCCCGTACAAAACACACGCTCGTCACTAACTACGGCATGTAAAAATAATGTGAAATCGATTCTTCATAACCGTTTAAGTCCCGAAACGATTGTAACAGTTTCACGGCTTTTTGAAAAACAGCCCGAAACTCCAGCGCTGACCGTTATTGCCGCGAAACGCTTTCGCCACAACAGTTTTTTTTTTACTATTTCTATTATTATTATTTTTCTACTTGTTTCTAATTTATTACCTTTTTCTAGACAGTTTCGAATAACCGTTTAAATTGAGACACCGAAACGGTTTCGGTTATTTTGAAAAATAAACTGAAACGCCCACCAGCAATTTTTTTAATCATGAGTACGCCCAGTAATTTTTCACCATTTACTCCACGGAGAGCTTAATTTTGGAGCACAATTCCGTTTAATTCCTAAAATATATTAAAATTAAATACATCAAACATGTTCAACTTAAAATTCTTATTGTTTGGCCTCTCTGGGCCTGGAAATTGAGATGTTTTGTATAAATTGATTGTTAATCGGAATAGAAAACGACGCTGGCAGGGATATTGAGTGGAACCTAATGGTGGCACAATAACAGGCTCGCTCCCCGGCGACAATCGGCCCTGATTGGGAGCTAATCAGCGGGTTGTTGGGTACCGCAGGGGGTTGCAAGTTGGGCCGCGGGCGGCTCGGCTAAATAGAAACCCTTTGTAGCTTGATGGGTCTTTATTACTCAATATTTTTCAAACCTCTTATTGTTTTTTTTTTCAATGTTAATAATTTTTTATGCTTTACAAACAAAAGTTAAATATAAATAAGCAATCCGTATTTTAGTTCCTTAGAACAAGCAATCTGCCTAGGTGAGATAATATCAACTTGACAAGACACTTGTACACATTTTAATTATTTCTAATTGTTTGATATATTATCAATTGTAATTCGTTATTAAACAAGTTATATTAATAAATGTATCTACGTAATGAAGTAATTTTAAAATATTATATAAAATTACAAAGATTTATTAAATTTAACAGAAATATCGCATCGCGTCAGTGAGGATCTTCCTTTCTCACTGACACAAAGTATGTATCATGTGAGATTATGTTCGGGAACAGTATACTCCTCCCCACCGGCAAAACCATTGGCAGGTTGGTCCTACAGGCAGGAAGATGGAATAATCTATCTTACTTATCTGATTTACGCTTCTACAGATAATTCATATATGCAATGCGTGCAGCAGTCTCAAAAGGGGGGTGGCCGCAAATATCTCTCTTCTACTCATTGTGTAGAGCCACGAATAGTGGTCGCAGTGTAGAAAAATCTCAGATTTCACTTCTAATTCCTCTCCAAAACGGGGAAACACCCCACCTCGTACGGATTCCAAATGGTCAAGTCATTCAAAGAGAAGTAAATACGTACGAATATTAAATATAATATTTTCTCATATCGGATGCAGAAAAACTCTGTCAGTTCGAAGGACAAAACCAAACATTTTTGTAATTTCTTCAAAAGATTGGTATTCACTTTGCGGCGTCATTATTAAAAAATAAATTTAAAAAATTACCTTTTTAATACACACAGATATCTACATATTTCGAAAGCGATGCTTTCTTCACCAGAAATATATAGAATAATAAAAATAATAATGCCAATTATAGTCAAATGATAAACATAAAAACAGTAATCTAAGAATATACAAATTATAAACAAACAAAAATTGATTAAAGTAGGTAAGTAATTAATCAAAAATTTAAATTAAAAAAAATTATAAAATATTGAACAAATTTATATTAGAAATTAAAAAGAAATCACTTTTTATTATAAATATTAATATGAAAATAAATTCCATAGATAGCTATTTAAAAAAAAAATATTATTTATTAAATTTTATTTATGTGCAGCATCCAGCGATAGTTGGGCCATTTGATCAGCATCCTCGTGTTGTATTTAAGCAAAGTCGAACAATTTCCCGACACGCTCATAAAGCCCGCCAGTCTGTTGTAACAATAATTTGCATGACTCGGAGGTTAGTCAAAGCGCGCCGGTAATTGGCGACAAAATGGCAAAGTTGTACAAACAACAGCCAAATTACCATCACGGCTTGTAACACCTACTTTCCAGGGGCGGAATAAAACTCGCTTGTATTTAAACAACTTCCATTTATTGGCTTTTTATAACAGAACACAATAATTGCGACTTTACGTCGGCGACTAGGTTTTCAGTACCTACTTATTTAATTACTAGTTACTATTGAATACAGCTATTATTCGAGAGACGGGGCGCACTAGAAATGATCGATGACATGAACTGGCAGCATCCCAAAAGACATAGGTAATGTACCAAATTATTACAACGGCCGAGTTAACAACTTTGAATTATATTAATTATGGGGCCATTTTAACAGGATTTTCTTGTATTTTCTTGTACCTACGCAAAATAATGAAATTTAGACAATTTGGAATCTTTGTAATTATTCGAATAAGAAACTCCAGTGAAAAATATAATGGCTTTAAGAAATATATATTCATATAGATCAGCAAATGCCGATTCCGGCAATACCGATATTATGATAATGTTAATGCTCAATACTATTATTATTCTTTGAGTTATAGTTTCTTAAAAGGTACATAATTTTATGACTTATGTTTAGTTATGGTTTACTATGAATAGAATATAAAAATTATGTACGGTAAAGCTCATCCTTGTTTTGACATTTGACATTCTAACCTCAAAACTGATCAAAACCGACCGGCCATAGGATTGGAACGTTATGGTGGACTTTGAAAAATTGAAACTGTGAACATTATTTTAATTATACGAAATATATGTTTGAATCTTATTATTGTTAAAAAAATTAAAAATTGTACTGGAGTTCCTTATTGTTACAGTTTCTAAATAGGCCATCTACAAAATGAATTAGGTCTTATTATGCCCATATCTAGCCCTAGCTCAGAGGTAAAAACCATCGCATTTTACGTTTTACAAAATTTACAGGGATACAAATGGATATTTCATTTACCATTGGAAATGGACTTTTTCTTAATAATAATATTTTTTTTTTTTTAAAACACATTATATATTATATACCACCAAAATGTGTGAAAGCTTTGACTGCCCAACTGGGAACAAATCCCGTTTTAGGACAGTCAACTTGACAATTTTAGTTCATATTAAGTGCCATTATACAAAAATAGAAGGGAAAAAAGCCAGTATTGACGTAGTATGGTAATATAATATAGCTAGAAAAAAGTGTAATAATTAAGTATAGAGAGATATGAAGAATAGTACAGAAAAAAACAATTGTAAACACCATAGTTAAGTACTTATGAAGAGATGAGAAAATCAAATATTATAGAGTAAACAGTTTTGTATATGTGTTTGATAGGTACTGGTTGGTGCTACGGGGAAAGAATGCGTTTAAAATTGACTAGTAAAAAAATATAATATTATTGTTTGTTGATAAGATTGAGTTACGTATCACTCAGCTTTATGAGCCGACGACAAAACTCGAGGATGCAGCAAATAGTTAATAACATGTTAAATATATTTTATTCAGTAAGTACAAAAAGCATCTTCAGTAAATTCTTTATTACCAAATGTTTGTCCTTTTTCCTTTCCTCGGTTGGGGTTTTTAATCCATTTAAGATGTTTTCCCGAAGAACACAAATAATGTAACATAAATTCAGTAAAGTAAATCAAACCATGAGATGGTAATAGTAATAAGGCCATAGCGCCGCAGTACTAGTTGGATACAAAAGATGAAGGGTATTTATTATACAATTCCTAGGATGTTGTTACAATAATATTTAATATTTCACTTATATTGAACCTTCATATATATGGTATTGTAATTTTTATTTTGTGTACAGTGCCAGGGAATATTCCTCCCTCTTCCTCTGTCAACTGTGGTTAGAGGTGCATAAATGTGGAGGTAATCTTCTCTACCCAGTGAGCGGGCTGCCTATTGCTACTGCAGAGCTTTTATTTATTTTTATTTCAAAGAATTGTAAACTGTGTTTTATGTGCTAGCTGCACTTGCTGATGGCAATCTTATATAATTAAGCCCGCTCACTAAGGTAATGGAGGGTATAAGATGGAATTTGTAATGAACCATCATATTCGGAATATACCAAGAAGCAAAATACTTAAAATGCGAGCATGCGATAGAGTTTACCTTTGAGCCAAGCCGTAATCATGGTACAAAACGCAAACTTTTTTGCTTCCTAAGCAATACTATTTTTTAATTCTCACCTTTTATTAAAGTTTATTTATGTTTTAATAACATATTAAGTCCGGGGGACATCGAAAGTAATTATTTACTAATTCGAAATAATGATAATATTATTTTACGCATATTAATGGATGTTTTTCTGTCTGTCCTCGATTTTCGCGAAAATTACTCGACCTCTTTCGCTGAAAATAGCGCTGTTTGTTCTTATTAGTACCGGGAAGGTTTAGAGAGTAGTTTGAATGAAATCCAATGCGTAACTGTTGCTATAACGTTTTAAAATTAGTGTGAAAAACATTGAAACCGCCATGTTGTATTGAGGTTGCCCATAGATATACCACTATGGTTGGCCACAGATTACGTATTCAAAAGAAGAAGGTTTGTTTGGGTAGAATATTTACAAAATGGAAAACACAAGTAGCTACCTACTTACGAACATTATTATTTAGATATATTTTGAAAAAATAAATGTTTCAAATGAAATAAAACTTTCAAACGAATGTTTCATTGTTTAGAGATAGTAATAGTCGTCACAAGGCATTACTTTCGCTGTCAAATTAATTATGTCACCCAAACGACAAGCAAGAATTCACAACTTTATTAAAAAAAAATCCAGAGCAACCACGAAACCGAAAAAACAAAAGAAATTAAAAAGAATTCAGTCGCATCTGGGACTCGAACCCTGGACCTCTACCTGTCCGGGGTAACCGCTTAACCAACTTAGCTAATGAGACCAGTACAATTTACGTCATTTACACCGATATCATACTTTATGTTCAAGATTTGTTAATATTATCTTCTTCAATGATTAAAATATTTTTGTCTTCATAAACATAATGTGTAATAATATTATGTATCATTATTTCGAATTAAGAAATAATCCCTGTCCAACGTCCCTCTCCCGAGTTAAATGCAATAAACATTATATTTTTTCATTTACTGAATTGTTTTGCAAAATGATTTTCCATAGTTTTTCTCGCCGGCTGACATCAAAAGTCTTATGATAAATATTAAATAAAAATATTGCACTGTCCTTCTCAATCATAATCTGGGTCCATGTGTGTATCAGTTTACCGCATCAGATCAGATCACCGGATCCGTATCACTAACGCATGCGAGTATCATGATCACAAGTGTGGACGGGTGTGATACGCGTTGGTGAGACAGATACGGTGATCCTATAGGTATAATCAGAAGCGCTATTCTGATTCTTTTAAGGAAGATTCCTTAGGCTTAAAAACTTCTTGCTTAACCGCGGTTCTGGTTCTCTCGTGTGACAGCTGTCAGCTGTCATTAAGCGAATGTCATTCATTAAATACATCAATATTTGCGTAGTTTTAACAAGAGAAAAACTTAATGTTAAGTAAGTTACCAACAACTTCATTATTTACTTTAAATATTATTAGTTGGTAAACATTATGTAGATGTTGACATTTTCGGCACTGTAGTTCACGATGTTCGGCAATTCATGGTAGGCGTGGCATAGAGGAGAGTCGTTCCGGCCGGACTGAGTCCAATGAATCCGATTCCGAAGGCGGTGGACACACCCCGAGTTCACAAATCTGGATTCACTCGTTCCGAACTCACACTCGAGGAATGACTTAGATTTTGTATTGGAGTTAGAAACTGTTCAATAGTGTAATATAATGAAATTAAATAAATTAAGTAAATTAAATAAATTAAGTAAATTAAATATATTAAATAACTTAAATATATTAAATAAAATAAATAAATTAAATAAATTTGATAAATTAAATAAATTAAATATATTAAATAAATTAAATAAATTAAATAAATTAAATAAATTAAATAAATTAAATAAATTAAATAAATTAAATAAATTAAATAAATTAAATAAATTAAATAAATTAAATAAATTAAATAAATCAAATAAATCAAATAAATTAAATAAATCAAATAAATCAAATAAATCAAATAAATCAAATAAATCAAATAAATTAAATAAATTAAATAAATTAAATAAATTAAAATTAAACTCCTTTTGCTTCCGGAACGGCGGATCCAGGCGGATCGAAAGGAACGAAGGACCGAGTCCGAGGGATCGAATCCGTGTGGCTGAACTCGAAATTGGAACTGAATTCATAAAGTAAGTGGAATAACCCACCTCTAGGGTCGGCATAGATTAACCACGACGGAAAATGTCACTTTTAGAATTGACAAAAAAAGTTCACTACTAACTCAATCAGTCCACCGCCATTGGAATCCGATTCATTGGACTTGGTATGTCGCGCCTACCGTGAATTACCGGAGATTGTGAACTACGTGCTGAAGATGTCAACATCTACATAATGTTTTATAATGTTTACTAACTAATAATGTTTAAAGTAAATAATGATGTAATTGCTAACTTACTTATTTTTGAGTTTTTCTCTTGTTAAAACTACGCAAATATTGATACACTGACAGCTGTCATCCGAGAGAACCAGAACCGCAGTTAAGAAGGAAGTTTTTAAGCATAAGGTAAAGGATAAGGAATCTTTCTTAAAAACAAGTGTTTACATTGTGTTTACTTAGAAAGGTATAAAACATAATGTAAACTAATGTTATTTATTACATAGTCCATGTGGCCGTCGATCGGTCAATTATACAATAAAACAGTATTTACTCAATGAGATTCGAATACAGAGGTAATGAGCTAATTGTATATTTTTACTGGTTTAGAAATATCCAGGTAAATAGTTTTTCTACTCGGAGTATGGAAATGCACTACAAAACGTGTTTTCAACAAATTAGTCAAATGACCTGGAATATCAGTTAGGTTCTACCTTTAAGGACGAGCACCCAAATAAAGTGCTAAACCTGACTATGCAGATTGTCAACGCAAGAAATACAATATACAATGTGTCCGTAAATTCTATACGGATAGTTAGGAAAATATCTAAGGTTTCCAATTACGAAAATTGCCAAACTGTAGTCATTTACATTCTATGAAAGACTTTCCAAAATGTCTGAAAACCTGCGCAGTTTGAGAACAGGTGAATGAATTTTCGAACACTTTATTTGAAATGCCAGTACGTATTTCATATAGAACTGAAAAGATTACAGTTTTAGAACTTTTGTCATTGGGAACCTTATCCATTTGAGTGAAACTTATAAATAAATCTTTCCTAGTATTTCTTCCGTCAGCAGACTACAAAGTATGTATTTTTGAGTGCCCCCTTTAAGACAGTTTAGAACCCTCGGATTCTGACCACCTCCAGTCCTGACTCCTGACTCCTTGTTGTCTCACAGATGTGTTGCGCGGTGTTCACATCCCCTAACCACCTCATCTAACTTCCGCATCGTTACATCGGACAGCCGTGTCCAATGTAAGCCACATTCCTGAACAGGGCGGCGGCCTGCGACAGGAGCGGGCAGCAGGGCCCCAGCAGGCCCTTGCCGTCGGGGCTGCCACCCCCCTGGCCAAGGGCGTGGCCCCCTGGGGGACCCTGGCCCCTGTCTCCGGCCTGCTGGCGGAGCTGCTCGAGGCGCAGCTGGTTCTGCCGCTTCCATTTTGTTCTAGAACAAAGCAACATAGTAAGAAAGTACTCTATCCAGCCTCCGGTACAGTATATCCACACATTAATCAACGTGAACTGCGCTGCAACCCTTGGAAAGTCCGCTTATTTGAAGTTTTGGTGATGTCTTTTATCTTTGACTAGTCATATTGTTAATAATAATGTCATTGCCATTTGTTGGATTGGTGTTGGAGGCTCGCTCTATTAATGTAACCAGTTTTCCAAATCCATCTAATGATTTTTTCCATTATTGAAAACGACAATTCGTGCTGGAATTCCATAATAATATTCCATTCTTTATTTACTCACTACTTCTTGTTAACAAAAGTACGGTCACCCTATGATTGTGGCTAATTGGACCATAGATACTTTATGATAGTCATTTGGGTTACATTGAAATTATTATTATTGCAATCTATAAATGTACGGCCCAACTTAAAGATTTACTGTACATTTTATACTTGTTTATAGTCTGAGTCGGTAATGTTTTTGTTTTTTAAATTTTAGAATAAATAAATATTTACTAAAAATATATACATATTTTTAGGACCTATCACGGCTATCATTAACCAGTCTGAAGGTGGATAATTGGTCATAATAAATTACAATTTAAACTAGAGTGTTTTCAATGAGTTTTCCCGCGGAATATCGCCACTTATACCTGTGTCCCGACGTGATCTAAATACGCAACCTTTTGAACCAGAGTCAAACTTCTTTTCAGCGATGAAAATTATTTATTTTCTATAAAATATAAATTAGAAGTACATTATTATTATCACGAGATAATGCAGTAAGAAGGAGTTTGAAAGTGCTTACAGAGCGCCGAGAAGACGGAATAACGAAATGTGCTCGCTGTATTAACGGAAAGTCAGAGGTCCGCTACTGGAGCATAGATAATTTTTTTCTTACCAGTACGACAACACTGTTTGCTACAATATAATAGATGAGTCAATTTAAACAGTTTGTCGCTTGTGTTGTGGCTCACAACAGAATTTTTCAACCACCTTCCAGGATTAGGAACCTAAGTCTGTAGGTTTATAAGCTAAGAGAATCGGAGCAGGAGGGGGAGGGAGGGGGGAGAAGATTACCTTCTGTTCTGATACCACGTCTTGACCTGCGTCTCGGAGAGGCTGAGCGCGTCGGCCACGTCCCCCCTGTCGGCCACGGACAGGTACTTCTGGCATCGGAACTTTCGCTCTAGGTAGGCCAGCTGCGCGTGCGTGAAGGCGGTGCGGCGCCTCCGCGGCTTCCTGCCCCGACCTGCAAAAAAATTGTTATTTTTGGATACGATTTAAGATTATGCCGTGTTGCGTTACCTCCTCCTCCCGACAACATTTCCGACTGGCTAACAGTAATCCATCTTCAGCTTGGATCATATAATACTATTTATGATAGGCTTCGTACGTACGAGTAGGACAAATGACAAATGATTTACCTCACGGATCGAATTTTCAAAGTCAATAGATGAAATATTCTCATCATTACGTATTCTTTTAACAGGAGTACCTCAAGGTGGGCAAATATCTCCCACTTTATACAATACATTCCAAAACCATTAGATCACAACACTAAAATAACACAATTTGCAGACAGTAAAAATATAATGTCAAGTTCTACTGTCGAGGCCGCTGCTACACGTCGCGTTCAGCTCCAAGCCATACTGGTTGAAAACTGGTGTAAAACATGGCGAATTTCTATTAACCCCACAAAAAGCGTGGCTACCGTCTTCTCACGTAAAATAGCTAAACGCTCCCCTAACATAATACTGTCAGGAGAAAAAGTCCCATGGTAAAATCAGTCAAATACCTAAGATTAACACTAGATTCTAAATTAACGTGGAAAAAACACATAGACGAAAAAATAAAATCAGCTAATAAGGCAATAGCCGCTATGTACCCCATGCTAGGTAGGAATAGTCGATTATCAACATACAATAAATTCCTATACTAGAGGACCATTAGGACGGGCTCCACTTATGCTACTCCCATTTGGGGATACGCAGCTCACAAACACATTAACAAACTACAAACCCTAAAAAACAAAGCCATTCGATTAGCATTGAATTCGCCAAAGTGGATCAGGGTCAACACTCTACACAATGATACAAACATTCATCTGATCAAGAATCTTATAGTAACACATTCTGAAAAGTTTTAACTATCCGGTTATGAAAACCCATCAATAAAAACTTTCGCTAAATAGAGCGAATACAAAATATTTAAATAAAAAAAAAACTAAAAGCAATCCACCGTAAGGAGTCAAATCCTGCCCCCAAAGTTGCAGTACAGTTATTGAGTTACGAGTCATCCAATCACCACCAACAAAATTTCGAAAGTAAAGAATCTATGGATAATTATGCTAGAGTGAGAAAACTTTTAGTTTAGGAACTCTGTATACCAATCATATCAAAATCAAAAAAACGAGTAGGGTACTTGTAGTCAAGAAGTATTTTGTGGCAAGCGCACTGTGTTCACCCGATACAACGGATGGAACGTGAGTTTTGACGAAATAATTCAAATGAATACTTTTATATATTCGTAAAAAGCATTTCCTTTGTGTTGCCAAAATTATAATATAATATAATTATCTACCGGTGTCGGAAGTACCCTTCCTTCGTCATAACTATATTAAAACTAAAATTTGATACAAAATAATAACAAACATACATGCACAATGGCTATCTATCCTCACAATCATAATACCAGAGCAAAGCAACTAGACAATCTAAATGTACCTAAGTGTAATTCTACTTTTATAGAAAAAGGTCTGAATTTTAATCTACAAAATTATACAACAAACTCCCACTTAGTATCAAACAAAGTAATTCATCAATCAATAATTGCATTAATTCCAGCAAAACTTGGCTTAAGGAATTAACAGAAGAAGAACCGACTAGTATTCTCAAAACAACTTCATAGCTACGAGATTCATAATTACACAATTGAATCTTCGTAAAGAAAATTAACCCGCGTGATTGCTTATCGTGAAGGTTTATCTGATCAATTTGGAACGTATAATGATGAAATTCCGCTACAATCTCTGTCAGTCAGACGGAAACTTTCTGATACATTCCTTTGTACAAAATTATACATGCATCAATTGATACACCAAAAATTTTATCACAAATCAACATTTATACACCAACAAGAAAATTGACAAGGAGGATAAAAGACATTTTCTATGTTAAAGCCTAACACACAAGTTAGGGATATTTCTCTCCTTTACCGCGGATATTAAGAAATTACAATACTATACACCGCTCTAACAATGAAATAGACATGTTTAATGACACGATTAATCAATTTAAAAAAAAAAGTTTTACCATTAATAGCCTCCATGGTCGAGGGGTAAGGCTCTCGACTACGAATCCGAAGGTCGCGGGTTCAAATCCCGGCGTGCTCAAGTAATTTTTATTTAATTAATTTGTGTTGTTTCACAATTAATTCATTTAAAAATAATATATAGTATATTTGCGCACGTTCCAGAGTGGAAGATACTCTCAGTATCGTCCTGGTGAAAGACCACCATTCAGAATTGAAACGTTGCTTGAAATGGCTTTTAGCGTGTTTGGTGACCAGATCTGAATTGCCAGGTATTTCACATTTTCCCCACTTCTCCCCCTTCTCCTTCCTCTCCCCAATACCTTCAGCCTCACAACATTCCCCAATTGGGAATGCCATAGTCTCACTGGCTCCAGACGGTTGGGAGCAGTTTGGGACTCTTGTGCGATATTCATATAAAAAAAAAAACTGATAATGTGATGATGCCCTTTATAAATTACCAAAACAGTGTACCATCAGCACAGGGGACAATAAGGAGTTAGTTTATACACCTACTTTATAATATGTTTTCGTCCTTTCACTTCTTTTTGAGATAATGTTTGTTGTTGTTTATTGTACTTATTGATTATTATTGCTATGTAAACATTCATGTATGTAAGTTTTGAGTGTATTGCCTGTTAATAATAATAATAATAACAAAGCATTTATATAGCGCAGTTTTGTGTTATTTCACTTCAAGTGCGCTTAATGTACTAAAATATAATATAAAATAGAAGTTACTGAAAATACCCTACCCAAACCTTGAAGTTGAAATACAGAAGTCGCTGAATCCCCCTTATTCAAAATCTAGTTCGCCTCATCACAGGATCTCCTAATGAGGAGGACTATGAAAAAAAATCTATAATATACTCTTATACGTATATAAACTGTTTTATTTTTACAGCATTGATGTTTAGGTGTTGGATAAGAATGCGACCCTTTGGTCGAAATATTTACGTTGTTTTGAGAATACTAGTCGGTTCTTCTTCTGTTAATTCCTTAAGCCAAGTTTTGCTGGAATTAATGCAATTATTGATTGAATTACTCTGTTTGATACTAAGTGGGAGTTTGTTGTATAATTTTATAGATTAAAATTCAGGCCCTCTTTAGGGAGGGGTAATTAGGGTTTTTTCGAGAGGAACCGAGTGGTTCATATGAAAAAATATCTAGAATAATACTATAAGGTAAATTTACTTGCTTATTCAATATCTAGAATTCATATTTAGGGATTTTCTAATTTCAAGTGTTCTGTGATTCTAATGTTAACATTATGGAAGGTATTTCTTATGTAGAATAAAGGACAGTCATTGCAACATATCTGTAAATGTCTGAGTGACTTAATAAAGAACTCCAGTGAAAAATATAATGGCTTTAAAAATATATATTCATATAGATCAGCAAACGCCGATTCTTAATATATAACTTTTGTAGAATTTATAAAACGTTATTAAAAAGTGAATAAAATATCATCTCATCAAAACACCTTGTTATGTTGGTACCACTGCTTTTGGATATGATGGCAGGTGCCCATTATTTTTATTATTTTTGGATATTTATGATAATTTTAATTTTTCTGTTTTGGCAAAATTTAAACATAATTTGGGTGACTTTAAACTCTGTGATTTTTATTCAATATAAAAACTATTATTAATTAAAGAAATTAGAGTATTCATAAGCAAACCAATTATCATTACAGATATAATGATAATGTTAATTCTCAATACTATTATTATTCGTTTTAAAGTTTCTAAAAGGGTACATGCTATTATTACCTTTATTTAGTAATGGTTTATCATAAATAGAATATAAAATTATGTACGGTAACGCTCATCCTTATTTTGACATTTGACATTCTAACCTCAAAACCCATCAAAACCGATCCGCCATAGGATATGTTGGGGCGTTTTGGCGGGCTTTGAAAATTGAAACATTGAAAATCATTTTTAGTATAAAAACTTCCTTTGGAAAAAAAACTAAATTTACTGGTATTTCAGTTTGAACGTTATTATTAACTAAAAAAAATAGATTGGACTTCCTTATTCATGATCGCTATCTATAGTGATTTTTAGTATTTTATCTGCGGTATTATCACTATAGTTTTATGATTAAATATGACTTTTGAAATTATTTTGTTGCTAAACAAATATTTATTTATTTTTATTTACTTGTTAATATTTACTTATTTTCATTCATGCATTATTATTTACTTATTAGTATTTACTGATTATTATTTACTCACTACTTCTTGTAAACAAAGATATGGTCACCCTATGATTGTGGCTAATTGGAGCACAGATACTTTATTATAGTTATTTGGGTTACAATGAAATTATTATTGTTGTAATCTATAAATGTACAGCAAAACTTAAATATTTACTGCACATTTTATACTTGTTAACAGTCTGAATAACTTTGATGTTATTTAAAAAAAAATATATATATCGTTTCATCAAATTATAAAGCCGCTCATATCAACACAGGACTGTCCTAGTGAGATGAGTGGATAATGTTTTTTTTTAAATTTAAGAATAAATAAACTAACTGACGTGTACCCGGCTTGGTCTGGGTTATGAATGGTTTAGATGTGGAGTAAAGTTTTAAGGATGTGAATTCTGGTAACTAGCTACCCCTACAGCTACCCCTATCCCTACCCCTACCCTGACGTTCATGTTACCGGCATAAAACTGTAGGTAAACGTAAACATACTTATTATACGAACCTTCATTATCATTGGAGTTGTGCTGCTGTGAATTCTGGTAACTAGCTACCCCTACAGCTACCCCTACCCTGACGTGCATGTTACCGGCATAAAACTGTAGGTAAACGTAAACATACTTATTATACGAACCTTCATTATCATTGGAGTTGTGCTGCTGTGAATTCTGGTAACTAGCTACCCCTACAGCTACCCCTACCCTGACGTTCATGTTACCGGCATAAAAGTGTAGGTAAACGTAAAAATACTTATTATACGAACCTTCATTATCATTGGAGTTGTGCTGCTGTGAATTCAGTGGCGTGGAAGAAAAGTTCAAAAGATGATTTTGAATTGAGCTCTTTGCCAAATCCAGGGAATGTCCGTACATCGAGTCGGACACGCCCCGAGCCGCATTCAAATTCTGTAATCTTAAATTAACTTCGTAATTCCTTCTTGTAATGTCGTCCAGATCATCGCCTCGGTTGGCATAGCTGTCAAAGCTGCCGCCATTTTGTAGGTTGCGCGCGCGGCGGCCATTTTGGAAGTTTAAACTGAACTCGGGGGGGATTCGGATGTCTTCGGGGTGTGTTTGGCGATCTTCTGGATCTTTGGAGGACGTGGAAATATTGCTGTTGTCTCCGACTGAAATGTCATCGTCTTCCACAGAGTTTTCACTGACAGGTGTTGCAGCTCCGTAGATTCTTCTGGATAAAGCGTCCTCCTCCATTGTGGTTTTATCTGGTCTGCGATCTAGAACAAAATATAATTGGTCTAAATTAATATTTTTCGCATCAACATCAAACGTTGTTCTGCAATAAGGAACTCCAGTGAAAAACATAATAGCCTTAAAAATATATATTCATATAGATCAGCAAACACCGATTCCGAATACATAACTTTTATTATATATAATTATACGTAGAAATAATAAATCGTTATTTAAAAGTGAAGAAATCATCTCATAAAAACACATCGCTACGTTGGTACTATTGCATTTGGAACATGTGACGTCACGCGCGCATTCTGTTTTTGGATTAGTATAGACATTTAATTTTTCGATTTTGTTTTGTATTTGAAGCGAAATTTAAACTTAGTTTGGGTGACGTTAAGCCCTTTAACTGTTGTTCAATATAAAAAAACTATTATTAATGAAAGAAATTAGAGTCCTATTCATGAGCATACCAATTATCAATACGGATATTATGATAATGTTAATGCTCAATACTATTATTATTCTTTGAGTTAAAGTTTCTTGAAAGGTACATCATTTTATTACTTATGTTTAGTTATGGTTTTCCATGAAGAGAATATAAAATTATGTTCAGTAAAACTCATCCTTTTTTTGACATTTGACATTCTAACCTCAAAACCGATTAAAACCGACCGGCCATAGATTTGGAGCGTTTTGGCGGACTTTCAAAAATTGAAACTTTGACCATTATTTTTACTATGAAACTAACTTACTAAATATCCTGGTATTTAAGTTTGAACGACATTATTTATAAGGAAATTAGTGGTAATTCCCGATTATACATCATATTCTAAGGAAATTAAGGTATTATTCGAACTTGTTATTTTTGAAATGTACATCAAAGAAGTGATTTATTAGATTATCAAAACACAAAAAAATGATAATTGAGTTAGGTATGTCATTTTGCCCGTCCAGTCAATCTGTCAGATTCGTGAGTCAAACATAGGTAACCGAATATTTATTTATTTATCTATTTATCTACAGTATAATAAGTATAATAAAGGTGTTTTGCATGGTATTTTATAATGTGGAGTGTAAGGTAGATTTGAAGAGGTGATACTGTGAATGTAGTGTTATATGTGTCGTGACCACCTCACTAGGAGAATCTGTGCTGAGGTGTTCACGTGGATGCGTTAAATGTGGTGCAAATATTATTGTTGTGTATTGATAATTTATTTTTATTTTTTAGTTTTGCTATATAAATTATGTAGAATTTTAAGAGAAATACTTTTTTTTTTGGTTACAGTAGGCAAATCCTTTAAAAAATAATAAACATGTAATTATATACATGATACTTTCGAGTAAGTTTTATAATATTAAAGTATATTGCACGGAAAAAGAGAGAAGGGACTGTCAAGCAAACATCGTATTTTATGTATTGGGTTGTTTGATTTGGTTGTATCATGTTTTGAATAACATTAATACCTTGTTTTTAAATGTATTTTAAATACGTTTGAATCCATTATATATTTTGTTCTAAAATCGGGGTTGCCATAATAATTAAAATTCTTAGATTTATTTTATTCAATTTCTAGATCATGTTTAATGACCGTAAATCGTTAAGACCAATTAAACTCATACAAAACTATATCAGTTCATTTTTTCGGAAGGCGAAAATCCCCTTTAAAATAATACCCCCCGCTTCCTCAGATGACTCCCCCCATTTAAGGCAAGTCTTAAGCACCGTCTACTCATCCTGAAAACTGTATTAATTGTGGAAACCATAGACTAGTCAAACGCCAGACCATAGAGAAGGCCAAATCTCGTTAACGTAACGTCAAGACGGCACACGGCACAATGGGAGGGGGGTCAAGTGGGAACAGCTTTTATTCTTTTAATATTGCGGGACGAGTACGTACTCGGGAATTCAGAGCCGAGAGAGGGGTGGGGTTCGAAAATAGAGTAATGTCTGAGTACGTACCTAAATAGGATTAGGTACCTACCCAAATCACAACCTAAAATATGTTTTTTTACTCTCCATTTAATCAAAATCTTCCCAAATAATAGCCCAAACACTGACAGCGCCTCTAGCGGGAGATTTCGATTCGCATTAATTTTTGTAGCATTTGGCCAATAAGGAACTCCAGTGAAAAATATAATGGCTTTAAAATATGTATTCATATATATCAGCAAACACATATTCTGAATATTTAACTTGTATTATATATAATTATACTATAATTGTTGTTCAATATAAAAAAAATACTATTAGTAGTGATATAAATTAGGGTATTCATGAGCAAACCAATTGTCAATACGGATATTATGATAATATTAATGCTCAATACTATTATTATTCTTTGAGTTAAAGTTTCTAGAAAGGTACATAATTTTAATGCACATGTTTAGTATAGTTATGTATGAATATAATACAAAATTATGTTCGGTAAAGCTCATCCTTGTTTTGAAGCTTGACATTCTAACCTCAAAACTGATCAAAATCGACCGCCCATAGATATGGAACGTTTTGGCCGACTTTGAAAAATTGAAACTTGAAAATTATTCTAACTATGAAAACTAACTTTAGAAACAAAACGATATATTCTGGTATTTAAGTTTGAACGTTATTGTTGTTAAAAAATAAAACTAATAATTGGACTAGAGTTCTGTATTAATGTTTAGAGACCTAAACTTTATCCATAAATAACTATATGGAGACAAACATCGCACCATTAGGAATACGGAACTGGGTAGAGTTAGCAGGATTCTATATGCGAGGCATTTTCAACGATGGTAGAAATGACGTTGCGAACAGAAAAAGCCATACAATTTTCATGTGCCTACATTACGGGAGTTTTTCCGCCTTCAGACAAAGAGATTTTCTGCTTTATAGATAATATTTAATATTATTTTTCTGCCCCTTATATTTCTTCTTGTTCCATGTTCTTTACAACAACATTTGTACATATTTTCCTAACGAATCGCTTCCCCAGTCAGCGCGCACTCCAGAGATAAAGGGATTAGACATAAAAGCTGGCAACACCGCGAGTGCGAGTGGTTTTCCCGCCCGAATAACTGTCATCTAATTAATGCCGCGGGGCGCACGGGCGCCATGATGCTTTTTCTATTTAAACGAAGACAAAAGAAAGTCGCACGTTTCTTTGGTTTCCTCAATTCTAGGTATAAATAAATAATTTTCGTAACGATGTCGTATTTTATTTCAGGTAGTTGTTTAAGAAATGAATGATAAAGCTCATTATTTACCTGCAACTCCATTATTTCCGTAGAAATAATTAGAAAGAACATGATATCATTCACGGTGCTTTACGAGTATATTGACTCCGCAGGTTAGTTCCCACCTCTTACACACAATACAATAAATTACCCAACGATATTAAAAATGCAAGCCAATGTGAAAGGTCTCAAAGTAAGATTCTTAAACTTTATTATTTGAAAGAATACCTTAAGGATGAATGCTGTGATGTGTCTCTGTAATAAGTATAACTATATAATGTACCAGTGATATGTCTTTATTACAAATGCAAATTATGTGTTGTAAATGTTGTTAATGTACTGTGAATTTTAATTATGTATTTTAAATATTAAGTATGTTTGTTTGCAAAAACTGTACTGCAGGTTCTGCATTTGATCCCAAAATGAGTTTCTTAACTCCTGGGAATAAATATATATATATTTTTTTTTTTTTTTAATTTCGCTTTCGACCTAAGACCACAGATATCGATTTGATATTACACCTACCTATAATGCACATAGGTACGAGTACCTACCTAACCGGGCACTTGTCCTAATCGCCACTAAACCCGCACATCCATATTCCTCTGAGGAAAATATCCTCTAGTGATGGGCATCCACCGGATCGTGCTCGAGGGCCCGTCGGAACACAAAACCAGGGGCCGATTTTTTTGTCCAAAGTGAGACTAGTTGAATACTAGTTGAATGCTTACTAATGGTGTCTTGCGAGCGGGATGTACTGTAGTCCGCTCGTCTGCTGTGTTTTTATCTTATATATGTACAGCAGCTAGATATGATATTGAAAAATTCAAGTGAATTTAAATGACGAAAAGAGGCAAGTGAAATGTTTTTATTCTTATGTTTGTTTTAATAACCAAGGCAGATACTTATGAGGGCTTATAATAGATTTATTAAATGACTTATCGTTACTATATTCATAAATATTGTTCCATCACCCAGAGGCCTATTCTGGTTATTTTTAAGGAAAACTCTTTATCCTTTCCTTGGGCTTAAAGACTTCTTGCTTAACTGCAGCTCCGGTTCTCTCGGATGACAGCTGTCAGCTGTCATTCATCGAATGACATACATTAAAAAAATCAATATTTGCGTAATTTTAAAAAGAGAAAAACTCTAAATTAAGTAAGTTAACAGTGTAACAAACACTGTAAATTACAAGTTAACAAATGTAACAAACAATGTTAATTATAAATTATAACAATATGACAAATGAAAACAATACAAGACGGCAGACGGTGGCACAGATATACCACGGCGCCAAATGTCACTTTTAGAAGTAGTGACAGAATAAAAAGGTCATCACTATCTAGTGAGGTAGGTACCTTTTCACAAAAGTAATTCTTCGTTAAAAGGCTAAAAATTGATTGAAAAGCATTTGTAATTGATTTAAAAAGTTATGGTTCAAAGTAGTGATGGGCCGAGTACTCGTTTAATACCCGGTACTCGGCGTATTGGGCGTTTTTTTTTTATTACTCGTACTCGGCTGAATAACTCTGTTTAAATGACAAGTATACTCGGTTTGACTAAACTAATATAATATTTTGGGAAATATAATGAAAACAGGATCATTAAAAATTTGCATTTATTAAAATTGAATTTAAACAATTAATACCATATTTAAAATTTAGCAAAGAGTTGTAATGTAAGAATACAAGACTCTCCGCACGTTCTGGTAACAGACTGTTCCTTTTTTCTTCACAGACGATACCCACTTCTGAAAATAAACGTTCGCTATACACAGTGCTTGCAGGTGCACATAAAAACACTATTGCTAAATGTGCTATCTCTGGATATCTTGTTTTATGTCTTGCCCACCACTCGGAAGGACTCTTGTCTTCTGACAACAATCCTTCGTTTACATAACGATCCAATTCTAGAGCGATGGGGCTTTTAGGATCGTCGCGCTCCGGTGGCTGGGTAGAAGCAAGTTCTTCGAAGCAATTCCAAAATGATGCATGAGCATCTTGTGATTGTCTTAATTGGTTAAGGTTAGAATTACAATCGTTTTCTTCACTTCTGCTGGCACTCTCTGTAACGTCGCTTCTTTCAATGGATTCTAAAAATAGTATCTTCCTGATCAATTCGCATTTCTCTGGATTAAAAAATCTCATTCTGAATCTGGGGTCCAGTAAAGTAGCCAAACAGTAATATTTATCACCCTCTAAGCCTTGAAAGCGATCCTTAACTTCATCCTTAAGCTTTTGTTGCATATCCGCTATGTTTGGGCAGATTTCACCGACTTTAGGTTTTTTTATAAATATTTTAAAAGAGCATTGGTGTGGGGTATTATTTCTGAAATTGATGAGAATATTGAGCTGGTAATTTTGGTGATTTCTTCGAACGGTTTGAGGAACGTTACACATCTCTTAAAATTTCCCATTGCTTTCTGTCAACTGTTGAAGATTGGCTGTACTCGGATTGATACATAGAATGAAAATACCCTTTTTTGCCCTACCAATCAATCTGTGACAGCTTTGTGGATTTCTTGACCCCGCGAATCATTTATATCCCACTTTACCGCAAATGACTTTGTTGCATTCGATTCCGACGACGAAGTTGAAGCAGCCGCCTCGCGATTTTGGGATCTTCCGGATTGAGGTTCATTCTGTAAGTCTTTTGACTCTTCTTTGTGTTTAATTTTAATATGGTTTAACATCGCCGTCTTAGAATCATTACGTCCAACACCACTTCGTGAAATCAAAGAATTGCACAAGGAACATTTCACTTTGTTTTTATCTTCTTCAAAAATTTCCAAATTCGCGATCTTTTGCGTGAACTTATCCTTGATTGATTGAACCGAGTTATTCGGTCGAGTACTCGGTTTGGCAAACATCAAACCGAGTAAAACTCGTACTCGGTAACTCGGTAAAACTTGTACTCGGCGCATCTCTAGTTCAAAGCCTTGAAGATATTTCATCAATATGTGTTTTCAAATAATCTATTATCATTTCTTCAAATGCTTGATAACTTTGTGGCATCATTATTAATTATATAATTGAAAATACACTTTGTATATACCACTTAAAGTAAAGTGGTATGTACAAAGCGTATTTTCAATTAAATAATCTATTATCTATCTGTTTGAGGATTTTTCCTTAAAAAGAACCAGAAATTTATTTAATAATAATATACATACGTATTTGTAATCATTGTAATAATCTGTTATCATTCAATTGTTATTAAAAATCCTTTTGATAAACTACTTAATTTTCCCTATAAAACTACTGGTACCCGGTGCCTTGGTCCGACATAGACCCGAGAACGACAGGAATTACGTATCCGGCTTTCATTATCATATTAATAAATTCACCTCTCCAATCTGCATGCAAGATGGGCAATAGAAGCTGTGAGTGTGGCTCATTATGCCATTAGACTGACGTGAGTCCCTCTCTTGATGTTCCCCGTAATCACTGCCGGTTATGCGCCCGCAAATCTTTAAGCATGGGTGCCTAGCTACTCTTTAAATTTACTTATTTTATCAAAATGCGGTAATTTTGATTGGTGTGTCAGCGTTTTCGATATTTATGCACCTTATCGCGGCCTGTGACAAGCCTTCCAGTGGCAGTGGTTGATATAATATGTCATTATTCATCGTTGTAATAATTTTGGAAAAATCTCTTTAATACTTTTGTATTTATTATGTTTACAACAGCGGCACACAGAAAAGTGTACGCACCGTATATAACTTTTTTTTTCAAATCGCCCCAAAAATTACACATAATTCATACGTAGCAAGAAATGAAATGATAATAGTATTGAGCATTAACATTATGATAATATCCGTATTGGTAATTGGTTTGCTTCTTATGAATACTCTAATTTCTTTCATTAATAATAATTGTTTATATTAAACAGCAATTATAGAGCTTAAAGTCGCCCAAATTAAGTTTAAATTTCGCCAAAAGTAAAAATATACATATTTAAAATACAAAACAAAATATAAAAATAAGAATGTCTATACTAATTCAAAAACAGAATTCGCACGTGACGTCAGATGTTCCAAATGCAATGGTACCAACATAACACGGTGTTTTCATGAGATGACTTTTTATGGCCTTTTAAATAACAGTTTATAAATTCTACGTATAATTATATACAATAAAAGTTACATATGTTATGACGGCCTCCATGGTCGAGGGGTATGGCTCTCGACTACGAATCCGACGGTCGCGGGTTCAAATCCCGGTGTGCGCAGATAAATTTTATTTAATTAATTTGTGCTGTTTCACAATTAATTCATTTAAAAATAATATATAGTATATTTGCGCACGTTCCAGAGTGGAAGATACTCTCAGTATCGCCCTGGTGAAAGACCACCATTCAAAATTGAAACGTTGCTTGAAATGGCTTTTCGTCGTGTTTGGTGACCAGATCTGAATAGCCTGGTATTTCCCCACCTTCCTCTTCCCCTTCTCCTTCCCCTACCCCAATACTCTCAGCCTCACAACATTCCCCAATTGAGGATGCCATAGTCTCACTGGCTCCAGAGGGTTGGGAGCAGTTGGAACTCTTGTGCAGTATTCATATAAAAAAAATATATATATATATATTTATATATTCAGAATTGGCGTTTGCTGTTCTATATGAATATATATTTTGAGAGCCATTATATTTTTCACAACGTTTTCGTAGAGTTGATTTTAGACATTCCTAATGATAATCATCAAGATTTAATTTCGTAAAGCCTGACAAAAATCATTTAGACTGGTACCAAAAATTTCAAGGCGCTGACTTGGGTTAACAGGAATATTATAGAATCACATTCAAAATTAATGAAGTAGAAGTATTTTTTTCTTACTAGATTGGCAACACCGATTTTAGAACAAATTATATTAGATTGAAATTTTTATTTAATATTTTATTTTATTTATTAGTTTATATTTAAGTTTGTATATGATTATCACTTAAACAATAATTGCAGTGTAAGTATGAAGCAAACTATAAGTAAATTGTATATAGTATAAGAATAATGTCGCAGTGTTCACAGTTCTCCTCAATAGTATTTTTTTGATTGTTGTATCAAGTACCTAAACTTGTCTTTACATTATCTTCATAATGTTTGTGTGTGAATTATCACTTAGTTCTGTCAGCCATGTTTTGGCTGCCGTATTTGACAGATTAACAGGCAAAACGGCATACCTGAACGAAGTATCTACGAAGAATGAGCTAATGATGAATGTAAGTCAGTCTAAAGTCACGGTGTTTGAAAGAGAGAGTACGAAAACAGTGTGCAATATAGTTGTGAATGATGAATACTTGGAGCAGGTCGATGAGTTTGTGTATTTGGGAAGTATGTTTACGAGAGATGGAAAGACTAATAGGGATATTGAAAGGAGGGTGAATGCAGGAAACTCCATTAACGGATGACTGAACGCGGTTGGCGCAAACAAAAAGTTGTCCAGAGGAGCGAAACTAGCAGTCCACAATGGAGTGCCGATCCCAACCCTGATGTATGGCAGTGAGGCATGGAACTGGCAGAGGAAGGATGAAAATAAACTGAATGTTGTAGAAATGAGATTTCTGTGTCGTAAAACCATGGATGATCGTGTGAAAAATGTTGAGATTCGTATAAAGGATGCACGGCTGATGTAACCGTAGTGAGCAAGATTAAGAAAGGGACGCTTAGATGGTTCGGGCATGTAGAGCGAATGAATGAAGAAAGGAGTGTAAGGAGAATATATAACGCGAATGTGAATGGAAGAAGAAGCTGGGGACGTCCGAGGAAGACATGGCACGATCAAGTTAATCAAATACTTGAGTCGGGCCATGTCAGAAGACGGAATAACAGAAGAGAATATGTGAGACGATGTATGAATGTGAATGAAGCGAGAAGTGTATGCCAAAATCGGGTTGTTTGGCGGTCCTTCCTCTCTGCCTACCCCTACGGGGAAACGGCATCATGATTGGTTAATTAGTTACGCCATACCTCACTTTTTCTTAACATTTTAATTGTTTTAAATAATATCCTAGTACCTACGCATTTATTTCAGACAATTTTATTTTTCTTTACAACTAATAAACGTATCTTTGATATTATTATGTTGTTAAATTTAAAAAAAAGTCATTATCTCTTTTCCAAAGTTGCAAAATAGCATGCTCGAATGTAAAAATACGTTTAAAACCACATCCTTTCGGAGAGAATCTACCATTCATTTACATAATGTGGAGAGAATGTATTTTTTTAAATACTTTTTGTGTTCGCAGAGCCCACAATTTTTTTCTATATTTTTCTGTCATACTGTACCTTCCCACTTTCCCTTTTGCAACTGATTGAATATTATGTAACTAATATAAATTTCGATTTTTGTATAATACAGAAATTGGCCATGACAAGAATCGATTCAACAGAATATGAGAAGATGTACGCTGAATGAGACAATTTATTTTAATTACAGTTTAAACGATACACATATCACTGAAGTAGAATCTATTCGAGACCTTGAGGTAATACTGGATGTGAAACTAAATTGTATCAAACTAACTAATGAGGTTATCAACGAAGCCAATAAAATGCTGGGATTTATAATTCGTATTTCATAACCTTTTCGCAATATAAAGTCTCTATACTCCCTTTACACCGCGTTTATCCGCCCTCACTTAGAATATTGCACAATGATATGGACACCTTTATACCAAGCCCTTCGAAAGAATCCAAAGCATTCAACATAAATTCTTCAAGCATGTAAATTATAAATTTAATTTACACTTTGCAAATAATACCGATTCCTAAAAATGCCATAATTTCATCACGCTTCCAACGCGACGCTTAATATTTGATCAAATCTTGTTATTTAATTATGAATAATAGCCTGGACTCGCCGGAGCTCATTAACTTTATAAATATTCACATACCATCAAGACCAACCCGACAAACCGATTTTTTTTATTCGCCCCCATGCAGGACCAATCTTAGGATAAATTCTCAAATTCCCGTATTTGTGCGCAATATAACGCACAATTTCACAATATCGACATTCTTCACAATACCCTTTCAAAATATCGAACCGAAGTAATGCGTACGATCATAAAATGATGCACGAGTATAAAATGTATTGAGAGCATCTCCTGTCCCGATCCTATCTTCCTCTTCCTCTCCTCCCTTCCTTGTTATTTTGTTTTTCATAAATAAAACATCTGTATTTAACCACTGTTAGCACAAGAAACTTTGTTGGCGTACCTTTTATTAAACTTCCTTCGTATGAAAAACTGTTTGTTTTTTCCAAATAAGTAAATTAATAATCAATGAGATAGGATTGTCCATGTGACATTGACAGTGCCTGTACACAGTATCCGGTGCCTACACCTACACCTACAGAACAGAGGTAGGGGAGTGGCTTCTAATTGTCAATCAGTGGCTTCCTCCCTTTGACATGATGTTGTAACCCAACCAACATTACCTTACTATATATTTATTATTCATAAACTGTGCCGCATCATAATGGACGCACTAAACAGTTCTTACCACATTAGGTATATACTTGTTCTGGTGCGAGAGAGAGATGTTTCATCACCAGGAACTACTGCACTCGTACCTGTCACGAAGCCATGAAAAGCGGCATCTTCCTCTGCTTTGTCTTTAAGAAATCCTTAGTAATTATTTATCTATATCGATTAAAAAGAAAACTAAGCATCGAATCATTTTGCGTTTACGATTACATAGGTAGATATTTATGTATTACATTGCGTAGATACCAGTGGCGTGCAGCCCGTAACTGCTGAAAAGCTGTGCCTACCTTCCTTTTTGAAGATTTATGAAGAAAAGTATTTTTTCCATAAATTTCAAGTTTCATGATCATTCATTCTTCTTAAGAATTTGTTCCTGTTTGGCACATTTCTAATTTTCAGTTTCATTTTGCCTTGAGCACCTTCGTACATTATGGTTTAATAAATAATAATAATCAACATCTGAAAAGCTACAGCTTAATACATAGCCATGAAGCAATAATACTAATAATAAATGTTTAATCCGGTATGTGGGGAGGTTAGTGCATTCCTACACGTTCCATACAATAATATACTATAATTATAAAAATATTCTAAATATGTACAAAACTTTACAAAATAAAATAATAATAAGACAGTAGGTGAATGATGCATGACACAGAAAACAAAAAATATGTACGTGAAATTAAAGCATTTAAGGTACTACCCCATTTAAATTGTGAGGGACCAATATCTTTCTCCAGTATGCCTCGATGCTGGAGGCTGGATTGAGGCGGGCCTCCGTTATCAGGATATTCCCTCAGCTGTTTATTCTTTCCCTCATTCCAGCCACCCTAGATCTTATAAGGGCTGCAAAACGGGAATCTCACCCCTCCGTGAACTAACTGGAAGCGCTGCAGTATCTGAGGAGGCCAAACATTATGTTTTCCATACTACTCTTTACATAGTTTGACCAGAGTTCGCACGTGTACAACGTTGCGCAGAAGGCAGGGAAGAGAGATGCACGCCGCTGGTGAGGATATCATTAATTTTTATTTGTTATTAAAAAAAAGATAGTAAGATAATATTATCGTTATTATTACTTTTTTTATTTTATTTTTTACATATATATATATATTTTTAAATTTAATGTAAATCAAATTTAATAATGTTATTTGAGTCCTGTGTTGAGATGAGCGGCTTTACATAACATCAGCCACTCATCTCACTAGGACTGTCCTGTGTTGAGATAAGCGGCTTTACATAACATTAGCCACTTAGCTCACTAGGACAGTCCTGTGTTGAGATGAGCGGCTTTACATAACATTAGCCACTCAGCTCACTAGGACAGTCCTGTGTTGAGATGAGCGGCTTTACATAACATCAGCCACTCAGCTCACTAGGACTGTCCTGTGTTGAGATAAGCGGCTTTACATAACATTAGCCACTTAGCTCACTAGGACAGTCCTGTGTTGAGATGAGCGGCTTTACATAACATTAGCCACTTAGCTCACTAGGACAGTCCTGTGTTGAGATGAGCGGCTTTACATAACATCACTGCCACTCATCTCACTAGGACTGTCCTGTGTTGAGATGAGCGGCTTTACATAACATTAGCCACTCATCTCACTAGGACAGTCCTGTGTTGAGATGAGCGGCTTTACATAACATTAGCCACTCAGCTCACTAGGACAGTCCTGTGTTGAGATAAGCGGCTTTACATAACATTAGCCACTTAGCTCACTAGGACTGTCCTGTGTTGAGATAAGCGGCTTTACATAACATTAGCCACTTAGCTCACTAGGACAGTCGTGTGTTGAGATAAGCGGCTTTACATAACATTAGCCACTCAGCTCACTAGGACAGTCCTGTGTTGAGATAAGCGGCTTTACATAACATTAGCCACTTAGCTCACTAGGACAGTCCTGTGTTGAGATGAGCGGCTTTACATAACATTAGCCACTCTGCTCACTAGGACAGTCCTGTGTTGAGATAAGCGGCTTTACATAACATCAGCCACTCATCTCACTAGGACTGTCCTGTGTTGAGATGAGCGGCTTTACATAACATCAGCCACTCATCTCACTAGGACAGTCCTGTGTTGAGATGAGCTTTACATAACATTAGCCACTCATCTCACTAGGACAGTCCTGTGTTGAGATGAGCGGCTTTACATAACATTAGCCACTCATCTCACTAGGGCTTAGTCCTGTGTTGAGATGAGCGGCTTTATAACATTAGCCACTCATCTCACTAGGACAGTCCTGTGTTGAGATGAGCTTTTACAAACATTAGCCACTCATCTCACTAGGACAGTCCTGTGTTGGGAGATGAGCGGCTTTATAACTTTATTAGCCACTCATCTCACTAGGACAGTCCTGTGTTGAGATAGGAAGCACTGCAAACATTAGCCACTCATCTCACTAGGACAGTCCTGTGTTGAGATGAGCGGCTTTATAACTGTGTACTCATCTCACTAGGACAGTCCTGTGTTGAGATGAGCTTTATAAAAACATTAGCCACTCATCTCACTAGGACAGTCCTGTGTTGAGATGAGCGGCTTTCTTTATTAGCCACTCATCTCACTAGGACAGTCCTGTGTTGAGATGACTTTACAAACATTAGCCACTCATCTCACTAGGACAGTCCTGTGTTGAGATGAGCGGCTTTACATAACATAGCCACTCATCTCACTAGGACAGTCCTGTGTTGAGATGAGCGGCTTTACATAACATAGCCACTCATCTCACTAGGACAGTCCTGTGTTGAGATGAGCGGCTTTACATAACATTAGCCACTCATCTCGCAAGAACAGTCCTGTGTTGAGATGAGCGGCTTTATATAACATTAGCCACTCATCTCACTAGGATAGTCCTGTGTTGAGATTAGCGGCTTTACATAACATTAGCCACTCAACTCACTAGGACATTCCTGTGTTGAGATGAGCGGCTTTACATAACATTAGCCACTCA